>NDFZ01001015.1:0-12514 GCA_002192655.3 Mamestra configurata | reverse complement strand
ATTATTATTTTGGTATTATTTCTTTACTGTATAGCAGCTACAGAACACCATCCTCCATTGTTTGGTAAAGACCAAAGAATTGGTTTGAATTGAATGGCTGCAAAAGTTAAGCTTTCTTTGGGTACTCTTGCAGCCAATTCAAACCAACCAAAGACAAGACTTAATAACGATTTCAAGAGCAACACTATTACAATTGACAGAAATATCTATGGAAGTATGGACCTTGAACGTGTCCCCCTTGTGTCTCCAACCACACTGATTGGATGACGCGACGTCTGACAGTTCCGCATACAAGCTACATACGACCCACTCAATAAAATTGACTGTCGGTGCGTTTGGAAATAAATTCAATCAAGCCATCGGTGTTTGTAAACAGTGACTAACGTGATAACACTCGTTTACGTTTGAGAGCAATAGTGTTGTAAATGCTTTTGGAAATACCGAACNCACTGATTGGATGACGCGACGTCTGACAGTTCCGCATACAAGCTACATACGACCCACTCAATAAAATTGACTGTCGGTGCGTTTGGAAATAAATTCAATCAAGCCATCGGTGTTTGTAAACAGTGACTAACGTGATAACACTCGTTTACGTTTGAGAGCAATAGTGTTGTAAATGCTTTTGGAAATACCGAACCCCGGCTTCTTATTTTATAATTGAAACTTGTGGAACTGATGCTTGAAAACCTTTGGCATTTAAGTAGAGTTGGACACGTTCTACTAATTCTCAATTCAGAAACCGGCCTTCAAATGGCAACCAGCATGTCAATCTTCCTTTGTTTACTAACTAATTGATCATTTAAAAGTGCCTGTAAATGGTTTAATTGTAATTAATGGTCTAAGTTACAGTTTGGCACAACAGAACAGTAAGCAGCTAAGTCTCGGTCTGACTCAATTACCGTTGCGATGAGGAGTGACGGGTAGCAGGCCAATTTCCGGGTGGTCGGAAACCCATTTCTACCAGTTCTTGTAAACAATGGTATTTTAACTAACTTTTGCATATTGTGATCTGAAGTCTACCAGACCTCTGGCATAAATGTGAAAACCGTGTGTTTGTTTATAAATTCTTTGTAAATTAATGAAGATCATCAGATAATTATGTAACGTGTTTCGGCAAAGGCATTGCGATTCTTTTGCCTAAAGTGATGCACCTAATGTATCAAACAAATTGTGAATGTGATTTTTTGCCACATTAAGCGCAATACACAATTCAAATGTTTCGTTATTTTAAGCGAATCGTAGGAAAAGGAATCGCAGTGTCTTTGCCGAAACACTTTTCACAATTAGGCCGCAGACATAGAATAGGATAGGTACCCGTGCGATAATTTTTTAGTTGCACATTGACGACTACGCTGGCCAAAGCTATACATATTTACGAGTATCTCAATGATTTGAGGTTTTACTCGACATCTTAACCTTTTAAACGCCAGAGCATAAACGTATCGGCGTGCCCTCGACGCCAAGCCACAAATTTGCCGCAGTTTTTGTCTCGTATTTGTGACGTTTGGCGTACAGGGCACGCGCTTGCTTGTTCTGTATACGTGACAATGGCGTTCAAAAGGTTAATTGATTCCCGATCGAAAAATGTAATCGTTAATATGATTACCACCATTTTCGGTCCAATCCAACATAACAACGTAATTAATCCTAGCTACGCGAAATAACTAAAATAACGTTACAATTCTATCAGAAAATACGCTAAAGAGCATTGTTATTGCGCGGAACAATTAAAATACCTACCATAATAACAGTGAACGAACAGTAGGTAATGAGAGAATTTATTCAAATGTATGGACTTGCGTTTCAGATATCTAGACTTGGACTATTAATGGAAAAGTTATAAATACATTGTAACGTTTATTTGCACGTTATACCGAGAAAAAATCGGCAGGCTTGTTCCTGATATTTGATATTGCGGGGTCGTACCTAAATCATATAAAATGGACACAATTATTATGTATAGGTTCTACTTTGCTTGATCCAATAAACGTAAAGAAAGAAGTAAAGAAATATGAATCCCTTGGCCCCTAAACTAGTGTTCCTGCAAAAACAAAATAAAACAGTGACAATCTTTAAAAAAAACGCTGTGCGGCTCCCGGCTGAGCCATACAAGGCCATTTCAGCAATACGCCAGACAGAACGTTGTATTCTGACGCTAGTTTTCTTATTTTCTTTAGTATTGTATCTTATATATTAATAATATTTATTTTCATATCGCTATTCGAAGGCGATTTATCTTCTGGTCTTTGGATTCACATAGTCCTTTGCAACCACTACTGCCGTTTCCACACCAAATGTAACACAATCCAATTTCTACCCGACATTCTAAGGAACCCTTCTAAGCGTGGATCGCGGATAAGCACGTTACATACAAGAGACACCTTGTTCCTTTAATAATAACATGAATAACCACAAAACCCAGCCTACACTGCTCATTTATATTCAGAACCCTTTTACGAGATGAAAATTTGTATGAAATATGAAAATCATGAAGATGTTATGTAAGTTGTTTACATAAACAAGGCAACAAAACTTAGGTATCTAGCTACCTATCTAAGTGGCGTCACATGAGGTAAAATTGAAGATAAACTACTGTTGTCAAGAATTACAAAGTCTCAATTTAGCAAGATTATAAGGAAACATGAGGCTCTTTTACAAAATCTTGTGATATATTCCGCATTGTTTGACATCATCTTAACTGTAAGGTTTATCCAAACGTATCAGGGTATGCCCGGTAAAATTTAAAAGGGAAATATCCTGAACCGATGATGAAAATTCTTTCACTGATATAAAACTACAGTAACGCGGAGTCTTATATATGATAGTTTTCAGGCCGAAAAGTCGACAGATTCCTGTGGAATAAGGTCACGAGAGTGAAATTGCGAGGAAAAGCTAGTCAGTTATAAGCATTTTAGCTCAAACAATTTTCTCATTAGGTATGTATCTCTGGTTTATCTTTTAATCGCGCCTGCGACCGCGAGACCAACGGAGCAGTTGCTGTGTTTGCACACACACTTGTGCACTAGAAAATGTCCTGCGCCGATGGCTAGTCTCGGTTGAGATTGGCCACCATGGCCGAAATCAGTCAGAACTATATATCTTTTAATTTACAACCATAACACATTTCTGCCTCGCCAACATTCCACTTGCACACATAGTTGCAAAAAAACAGCAATATCAAATCACCTTTTCTCGCATCGACATATCAATTTCATAATCGATCTTGCGACAAGATCTGTCGGTTATCGTAGTCGGCAGTGTAAAGCGATCCGTACCTGCCATTGGTGCGGAACACGACATGGAGCCTGAAGCGAAGGCCGTTTGCTGACAATGGATAATATTAATATAATTTTTTTTTTTTAATTACAGTTCGATGCTCGTTACGCTTCATTAAGCGATATTAATAACAAAATATAAGCAAGACGCAGTGTCTTGTATTATTTTTAGTATAAATTATAAAACATAGTCGATGTTTGTCTGTCTGTCTCTCCACTTATTTCTTCTAAACCACGCAACGGATTTTAATACAGTTTTCAGTAATAATAAGAGCGATAAACGAGGAAGGTTTGAGTATATAATTGGCACTCGAGCGAAGCCGAGGCGTTGATGTGAACCTAGTTTTACTAAATTGATTACTGGTTTTCTACACTTATGGTGGAAGCCAGGGTAGCCCGCGAAATTAAAATGTTCGTATGTTTTTGCAATTTGCCGGTCAGTGTTAGGCTGTATGTTGAACAAAATGTGATTCGCGACCGTAACACGTATTTATTGCGACCGTAACACGTATTTATGAACATTTACAGCGACAATCGAAGGGGAGATAGCAGCCTTGAAAAGCTGGTAATTGTTGGCAATACAGAAGGAAAGAGAGCACGAGGCCGGTCGCCAACACGATGGTCGGACCAAGTTAAAGAAGCTTTGTCCTCAAGCAAATTCCAGCAGGTGGTGATGGCAACTTTGGACCGGAATCGATGGAGACAGATTGTCCGCTTAAAGGGGTCCAGTGACCACGATCCTCAGTAATGAGGGACCGACTGAAGAAGACAGCGACAATATTACTTTAATTTGTCTAACGAACTGCCATACCAGTGTTACTTTCCTTCTAACTACAGCAAATGAAAGCTCTGCCACTCTACTAATTAGTTATAAATACAATTTCATTACTTAGGTTTAATATTGAGTTTCTATTCCGATAATGAAAATCTAGAATATGTCGACCACGATGTCGACTATTTATCGCTCAGTGTAACGAGAGAAAATTTAATTTATCGACTCGATTAGGGACATACAAAGTTAGCTATCTAGCTGGGGTAAACACCTTATTTTATTAAATAATTTATAATTTACTAGCTTTTGCACGCGAATTCGTACGCGCATATCCTATTTTTAGGGATCCGTGCCCAGAGGGTAAAAACGGGACCCTTTAACTACTCCACTGTCCGTCTATCTGTCTGTCACCAGGCTGTATCTCATGAACCGTGATAGCTAGACCGTTGAAATTTTCACAGATGATGTATTCCTGTTGCCGCTATAACAACAAATAATTAAAAAATAATTAACTTAAAAATTAAAGGGGGCTCTCATAGAAGAAACGTGTTTTTTTTGTTTATGGTACGGAACCTTTCGTGTGAGGGTCCGACTCACACTTGGCCGGTTTTCCCGTTCCCGTAGGAATTTCGGGACTAATTATACATCTAAACCTTTGTCATGAATAACCCCATCCATTGGAGAAAACTGCACGAAAATCCGTTCAGTACTTTTTGAGTTTATCGCGAACAGACAGACAGACGCGACGAGGAATTTGGTTATATTGAAGAATTTATCGTTCATTTTTACATCATCTTTGGCAGTGAAACGAGACAAAGTGTCATCCTAACAAAAAGCCAATACGATAANATTGAAGAATTTATCGTTCATTTTTACATCATCTTTGGCAGTGAAACGAGACAAAGTGTCATCCTGACAAAAAGCCAATACGATTGTCGGAACGCAAAAATACAAGAGATTAGTCACGTGACATTTAAACAGCGTTTGTCCATTCCATACATTTTTTAACGTATTGACAATCACTTGTCTAGAGCCTTAGGTCAAACTTCCATAGCTCTTGTCTGATTTTTGGCGGTAATCTGAATCCTATGCTTGCTCGGACTGTTAAGATGCTTTTGCAGTCAAGTCCACCTGCTACGGGCTATCACTATCCATAAAAACATTAAGGTTCATGTAATTGACAATTAAATACACCATGACCCATGTTAATTACGTTACCTTTCATGTAAATTACGCGACCAACATTTTGTCGTACAAATTATGTACTTAGTTTACGTACATAAAACAACCGTATTCAGTTTCAGGCCTCGTTCACACAGTACATCAAACATGCATTCCATGAAAAGCGAACCACAGATAAAGTATTGTTATCCTATGACATAAGTCAACAACAAAAACTCGACTTCATTGTACAAGTCGACCATGAAATGTATAATGCGAATAGATGCAACAAATAGCTGTTATCTATTTTCATGTATGATGATGATTACCCCACCTGCCAGGATGTCCTCAATGTATCAACGTATCTGATGGCATGGACGCTCGCCAGGGTTGGCAAGAACATCACTATTCAATCTGAGTTTAGGAGCTTGCATCTTAAATCTTTCCTTGGCAGATTTACTAGCACGACTGAGGTTTAAATCACGTCATTTTAATGTCTCCTAAAAAGGCACTTGGCATTTTCAAACTTAAAATAAAAATAATTAAATTTAAAATAACAATGATCGATTACCGATTTTTGTTATTTTTGTTCAAAATCACTGACAATCTTTAACAGAAAGGGCCTCTTAAACTAGCCAATTGCTAATTTTCNTCTTTGTATAAGTGATAGTTCTTATAACTCAACAGACAGATGTGTTGCTGGGGAGTTTGTTGCGCCACTTCTTCTTCCCAGCTAAAACACTAGGAAGTGGTGACGGGCGGGCGTTTTGGGGGACTGTCTTTATGTAGAACTTTGACGTTCAAAAAGTGCTGGCACTCAGCCTAATTTGAATAAATGACTTTTGAATTTTGAATTTTTGTAACATTGATTAAAACTGATAATCATTTAAATTCATTTTTTTAAGGTNACAGAAAGGGCCTCTTAAACTAGCCAATTGCTAATTTTCTGTCGGTTGTCTATCATGTCTACCGTAACATTGATTAAAACTGATAATCATTTAAATTCATTTTTTTAAGGTTCCCGCCCGCCAGTCCTGAGCGCAAATAGGGTTGACAGACGTCTCGATGAAGCCAGACATACGAGTAGTATGGCTATTGGATGAGTATCCGCCAAAATTAGACGGGGTCCGGCCTGTCCAGTTTTTGTTAGGCTTTTTATATTTTACCAGCCACTCTAGATTGGCAGAAACTCATCGAACTCCCTTTTATTTTGCAAAAGGGGATAGTAAATTAGTTTCTTGACTTTTAATGAAAATGTGTGGTCAGTCTGATTCATTAATTTGATGTTACTGACTTACTAAGTGCATTAGAAATGATGCCAATTTTATGTTTGGGTTTACACTGTGTTTATAATTTTGAAACTGAGATATTAAATCCCCAAATTTTACCAAAACGTCCGGTTAAACTCGGTTCGATTTTTAAGTTTTAGGAGCTGGCAACCCTAAGTGCAACAATTATTTGTAACAGTACGACATTAAATGCGTGTGCGCATTTCATTCAATTTGCGTCGTTACCGTTGCGACAATCAACTCCTAAGAGATTAGACTGAGGGAGGGTAACACGGTTTTTGAATCACTTGGGGCCAAGAACATTGCGTTCCGTAATGTAGGACCTAAGGCGAATGTACATGGGAAGAAAAGAAATGTTGCAATATACTATTGCAGCGACATGTTTGTGTTGCAGGAAACAACGTTGGCATAGAGTGAGCTTCGCGACAGCCTCATATGGTCATGATGAACAAAAATTTTCAAAACCAACATTGTTGTTAATCATTAAATGTAGAACATTTATGATGTTAATAAATGTACAGGAAGACCATATAAACGATGAAGCCTCGAATCCATTAGGCAACATTTGACGGGCAACATGTTCAGCAACGTTGCACAACAACGCGTGACGTTGCCAGCAGACGCGCAACATTGACAATGTTACTAAATAAAAGTTCGTCGTTGCCGTTCAACATGATGAGCAACATGTTGTGCATCATGTCGCGCGTCAAATGTTGCCTAGTGGATACGAGGCTTGAATGGATTGTGTGAACTTATGATTTAGCTAGAAAGGAGCTGAGTGCTAAGATGACGGCAAATAGTGATGTAGGTAGAGATGACAAATTTAAACAATCTGCGCTGCGCCAATCCTAAGTAAATTTGTATAAAGGCAGGAGGATGAAGATTTAATATTTAAACTTTTGCCCGCGACTTTGTACGCGCGTATCCCATTTTTCCCGTTCCCGTAGGAATTTAGGGTCGAATTTTACATATAAACCTTCCTCTTGAATCACTCTAACATCAACGGATTCAAGAAGACTAAAATCCGTTGCGTAGTTTAAAATATATAAGCGGACCGACGTCGAAAGTGGCTTTGTTTTATACTATGTAAAGATAAATATGTTACGGAAAATATGCAACTCATTTTCTTCTTTTGTTTCCCATGGATACGAGGCTTTATATGTATCATTTGTGATATGTCTAGAACGCCACACAATTATCTTTGTTAACTGTCCACCTTTCTGCAGGAAAAGCATTTCAGAAAGTAGTTAGTACGTGATAGCTTGTTTCCACATTCCATTTATTTTCTAATGCCTGGTTCCATCCAGAGATTGGTCTGAGATTAATTTGAAGATAATATGAAAATCCTTTTACGAAAGGAAGTTAACTATCAAAGCTATTACCTACCTACTGGAAGATTATTATAACAATGGAAATAATTAAGATAACAGAGCAGGATCAAACGATAGAAGATGAGACTTGATCCGTAGCTACCGAAATATTTAACAAAGAGTCTGTTCAACAATAGGTAAATGTTGAATACAATAAATAAAAGGTCAAAGATCTAATTTCTCAGCAGAGAGCCTTTAATAAGACCCGAGATTAACCTTTACCAAAGAGTACAGTCGAGAAAAATATGAAGGAGTCGAACATTGTTTACCGTTCGATAACTTATGTTTGAGTGCCAGTAAATGGCTAAGAATTGGACACTAAGAGCCTATTTGGCCAGGTTACCACGGCTGTAGCCATAGACCATAAACTAGAAAGACTTAAAGCGGTACCTGACAGTGCGCAATGATAATTACGATCAATGATCTAGTTAAAGGAAGTAGAATATAAATCAGTATGAGTGCCTACTTTTAGACTAAACGATGAGAAGTATTTAGCAAATATTGCAAACATTATGAGCCTACGGTATATTTATATATATTTGTATTTTTTTTTTGTTTGAATAAATTACAACAGCGAGAGGCACGGCTCAGCTCGACTCTCGATTTCGAAAGTCAAAAAATACATGTTGTGTTATGTTTTGGGTTTTGCGAGCTGTTACCATCACTTCATATCTGTCCAAAGACGACCACTGCTAGATAGAGGCTTCCCCAAGCGTCGCCACATCGACCGGTCCTGTGCTTCACGCATCCAGCGAATCCTCGCGGTCAGGCCAGGTCATTGATTTACCTTTAGGCCGTTGCCACTCTAGAACAATTTGGCCCCGTCGGCCATCCGTTCTACGAGCAGAACCCTGCTAGCAGAATAGCACCCAGGGCACCCCCTAGGTACTGAATTCACTTATGAAATATAGGGTGTACTTACCGAATTGCATGTGTTTATGTCCTTGACGGCGCCGGAGTCGAGCAGATCGACGACTGTGTCGAGCTGACCAGCGCGCGCCGCTCGTAAGAATGCTGTGTTTGGCTCTATCTGTAATTAATAGAAAGATTTTGATTAGCAATCATACCACAGATACATAGCTTGAAAGGAGTCGACACTGATGACTTTCCCCTGCCGAAAGGAATGACAAAAATTGGAATAGAAAAGAACTTTTCAGCGCAATATATTGTCAAAAGAGTGTGACAATATCGGAAGGAATACCTCAGACGTTTATGTTTTAACTAATTGTAAATGAACCTTTTCATAGCATGAATACTGAATGAAATTATAAGAAAGTTTGTCCCACCAGCAACGACAAAATAGGAACAGTTAGGAACTTTTCATTTCGACCTCATGGAAGGACCCAACGAGACACTTTTGGACACATTGATCACATTGTACAAAGTACAGAGTCTTAATAACCCATGTCCACAGTCGTACTAGAAATCCGATAATGTGATGCGGAAGGCGGAAAACAGCTGATTTCTCAGGAATAAACTTTGCCTATTATGAAAGAAGACACGACCTACATCACACAACAAAACCAGAGATGATTGATGACTTGATTAAACCATTAGCTACTTGAACCTTAAGCAATACAAACATTGATATTGGAAGACGATCAAATATTCATTAAATCTACATTGCGTGACTACAGACTGACTGGCCACTACAACTACACTGAATATTTTACGTTTACACATTCATGAATGAAGGGTAAACTTGACGCTTTCGATGTTTGACAGATCAAAAAACACAACTCTTTGTCTTATTTATCTTCTAAGTTAAGACTATAAATGAGATATTTATAGACGCAACAACTTCAGGCTTGTTTTCTCATAATAAGGGGCGAAACACTTTGCTTTCAAAAGGAAAGTGTTCTATGGGTATTGGGAAAATTAAACAGTCAAGGAAATAACCTTAGCATTGTCGGCAAACAGCCACAATTTGCCCACGCATTACAACACCCATACAATAATCCCAAAGCTGGTACCGCACCATTATCTTCAACTAAATTATGTTAGTAAACTGCTGCCGTGACTGGACTTAGGACTCGTTTCCAGCTTTCTACCGATGCTAATTCACCATTGAAATATTCGAAGACTGTACATCGATTACAACTTAGTATTAGCTTGTAGATTTCACTAACGATTAACCAGATGTTTAGGGCCTGGGACCCTTTCAGCTTGTATATCGCAAATGCCTGATAAAACGTCAGCCAGTGAAAGCAAATAAATAAAGCTCTTTAGAATTGAATAGATACTTATAAGAAAAGTGGGAGTACGTGAACTAAATAAATTGCCGCTTTTCTTGGTCGTAACTGTTCAGTATTTTATGTTCTCGTTTGAAGTCTTAGTTTAAATCGAATTACCTACTTTCGACGAGAGTACTCGCCTTATCGGTAGAGTTAACACAATTTTAGGCACTGAAACAATTAAAATATAATAGAGAGCTATTGAAATTGGGTTGTCAAAAACATTCCTACTGAAAAATTTACTACTAACATCGAATTTATCGTATAAAGCTGGGTACTGACCGGAGTTAGAGTGCGTTTCCAGATGTGCGAAGATGTAGAGGGAAGTGTTTGTTAAGAATCAATAGAATTGCTTGCGCTGAGCGAGGCTAGGTAAATGACTAATGACATGTTGCGCCATGTCCTAAAATCCGTGTAAAACAAAGCACAAACGGCGCATGTTCGCATGTTACATTACGCCCCATAACACCGGTCAGTACCCACCTTTAGCTGTTTTTTCTCCTAAAGGAAAATCAGTTTCATGGTATTAAAAGGCAATGGGGAGTAATACCACAGATTTGTCGACAGTTCGACACTCGCGTTCGTGCCCTAAGATTTCACGCCTCGATCGCCGACCCGATAGCTTATCCGTCAGTTGACGGAAAAAATCTCATTTTGCGCTCTATTTCGTTCACACGAAGGGCCGACAAATCTACTTATCGATAATGGTACTCGTGATGGACCCAATACCTGCTCAATAAAAACGTAGTTTTATAAGTAAAATGGAGACCTTGCTTAAAGCTTTTATCCGTAAATGGTTTGCCGATAAAATCGTTCGATATCCATGTTATTATCTATCTTAATGTATGCAAAATTAATGGTAATTTTATGTAGCCTTTCTCACTTCAGTTAAGATCAGTAATTATTGGCGGGTAAACCTTAATGATGACCATGTTCAGTAAGAGTTTTTATGCTATAACAGAGACTAATTTCTGTTCGAAACTAGAAAACTACTATGAACCAGCATGAGAGGCATGCGATAAGCAATGGGTAGATGAAGGTAATGATCAAATTAAAGTCTAATCCGCTAATCGCAAGAACAACTTAGCCAAAATTGGCCATGAACAAAACAATGCAAAAAGCAACTAACGTGAAGGACATTTCACACACTAAACACAAGTTACAACAAAATCACATATTCATTAACCTCTGGATGAAACCAACACAATACAATTATAAAGAGACAAATACAAATAACGCTTTACAAGCAATTTACTTAAAAGCTAAGTGCTGCAAAGGACATTGCAGTAAAGGAGAATGGAAAATCATTTCACCGTCCCAACTCACTTAAAGAAATTAAAATAGTAGATGGAATTCAATGAACGAACAAGCGGTATAAGGGGTAATAACCTCGAAGAAAAATACGATGATATGATTGTATTTTAGCATGCCGTGACAACCTACGATACGTATGCTGCGATACTAAGATAACAATCGTTTCAATTCTTACTATTGCAATTTGTTCTGATGCATTTGTTTTTCATTAATCTACTAGCATCTAATTAGCGTTTCATGCATGGAATATGAAAGGAGATGCCATAAAAAGAACGCTTGTAGATATGTTCATATGATACGGGTGCTGCAAATTATGCATGTCTTAATTATGAGTTTAATGTCTCCCCAACGCAGATTCAGCAATAAAACAAACAGAATATGTTATGATCTAACGCAACCACCGTTAAACGTAAAAGTCAACCAAGGGAAAGGGCTACAGTTATAGTAAATTAAAAAGTAATGGATCAACGCACTGGTTTATTTAGCTTGCTAACAAACAACCAAGAATACAATACAGTAGCTTCAAATTTCATTGGTGATCAATGATAATAGTAATAAAAATAAACGTTTTTATTAGGTGAAAATAATAACAGAAACCAACTTAAAGAGGTAATATCATAGAATTAATACTATAGGAAAGGTAAAGCAGAATGTTATTTACAGAACGCCGAGTTGAATATCAAAGTATTCATTGCTCAAGAGAATAAACAATGGGATTCCAAATCCGATACCTGGATAATATTTCAATCAACGCGATTTGAATGGAGATAAAATACAATTTATAAATGAAGAAACTTCCGTATGGCAGCCTCAAGATACCGAGATAATTTGCTTCGTGACCGTAACTTGGGAACAGATATAATCGAATCCTCAAGACTGCGGCTAACTTGCCGAGTATTGGAGATCATCAGATCTTTTAGTTATTTGTATTTTATACTAAGAATCATCTTACTACAAATGCGAAAGTTTGGATGGATAGATGTTTGCTATGTCTGGATCAAATTTGGAACAGAGATAGATTGTAGTCCTGAATAGCACATTTATGCTACTATTAATCCCGGGAGTATGTTCTCTTGGGATATGTTTCCGACTTTCA
>NDFZ01001011.1:0-12501 GCA_002192655.3 Mamestra configurata | reverse complement strand
GTGGCGTGAAGTCACGCGAAATTTCAACGCACTGCATCGTATTCATTTCTAGGGTTCTGTACCTAAAGGGTAAAACGGGACCCTATTACTAAGAATCCATCACCAGGATATAATCTCATGAACCGTGATAGCTACAGTTGAAATTTTCACAGATGATGTATTTCTGTTGCCTGCTGATGATGGCAGTGCTCGGTCTGGCGGCGCGGCACAGCGGCTTCCTCAGGTCTTAGGAGTTAAGGGGAAAACCGGTTCTCTCACAATCTATGGTGATGAAAAAAAAGTTAAAAAACCATAGCTCTCCAGCAGATTTTTATGTAGCGTAAGTAAAGCTTATTACGCACCGGTTCTCCAAGTGATGTTCGTGAACCAGCAGTTCGGCTCGAAATAATAATGTACCTAAGACAAAAAACCAATTGGATAAAATATTGTAAACCAAACCAAAAAAAACCCGAACCTACTCCAAAGAAAATACAAAATGAAGAATACATACCGTGGGTAGGATCGACAGGACTCACTGAATCTAACNGAAACTGTTGCGACTTGTTACATCTCTAACATATCTGCGACCAAAAAGCGCTATATGGGTTATTTAAAACTATTTAAACACCAACGAAAATTTAAAACTGAGGCTCAAAAATTAGGTATCTCCAGCGTGAGTTCCACAGACAAATTGCTCTCTTTTTTCTCAATATTTTGTTTGACACCGTAACCTTCCAAATTTCAAAAAACTTTTAAGAAGAAAAACATTCTGTTCAACAAAGGTAGGAAAAAATTCTTGCAAGAAGGATTTACTTTTTGCCACAGTAATAAAGCAGAGTTCACTGTGCTGCAATACGTGATAAAAAAATGTGTCCAATAGTTTTTTAAGGATTATTTTAATTTATTTTATTTGTAAATTACACACAAACTTCCCTGTGGAAACAGCTTATGTTATAAAATGTACTCTATTTCTTAGCATTAACAATTAATTCCTCTAAAACGCACCAAGACCTCATAACCGTACAAAATGCTAATTAAATTAGTGTGTTAATCCACCACCGCGCAAGTTAATAGCCCACCAACTCCTAGTACCCTGGTACTTAGTGGCCGGAATTGGGAGCACTTATCTTGGTACCAAGTTTTAAACGGCGACCAAGTTGGTTGTGATCGTTAAGTTAACCATTATCAAGTAGCAATTTGTTCTTTGAAGTATGGCAGGGAATGGATAGTGTTTGACTGGGATTTCTTAGGATTCCTTAAAATGAAATCAGAACCTTTATAGGATCACTTTTGGTCTGTCTTTTATCGAGATGTATGTTATTGTAGGAGGGTATTTTCAGTTCATTGAAAGAGCCAAGCAGTTCTGATGCAGTTTCAATATTATTTTTTTTTGCCAAATTGGCGCAAGAAAAATAGACCGAGCAGTGAACTAACGTTTAAAAATAAATAAATAAATAGAATAGCTTGTTACAATATTCCAGGCAGTCCAACTAGTTTCATAAGTCCACTTTATTCTATGGAGTTTCTTGTCCGTTCTTCTCCATAAGAATCCACCTTTCCGAATGAACAGTGGAGTCACTTTATTAATGTAATATTATTATTTTACTGAACTGTAAATGATGACGTTCAAAAGTGCCGCTTAATGGCCTAATTGAAATAAACGTTTTGAATTTTTGACTTTTGAATCTCATTATTTTTATACGCTCGTTTCCTTGAGTTCATTCGAATACGGAAACTAGAATGGGTACAGATTTTTCAGTGTTTCCTTGTGAATAATGTGACAGGAACATTTAAACGAGGGTTATAGTTAGTTTGTGGGTTAAACTTAAGATCTATTGTACTGATTGATTAACTTATAATTAATTTATGTCTTCGGTTACATAAATTAATAATAAATAAATCAATCAGTATTTTTTCACACGGATTAAAGTTATTATTTTGATCTAAATTAATATTTTTTTCTTCACACTAGATAAACACATCCATTATGTTTGGTAGGTATTTGACGTGGTCACGTGCGCCTGCAATGTGTTGTATCAGAATTATGATATAACAAAAACATGGACGTGTTTATGCACTGGGTAACCAACATTTTTAGTGTGTTTAGCTGATTATTTTTATTTTTCTTATTATTTACTTACCTTGTCCTTATTTGGGTGGTCAGAATGATTTCAAAAAATTTGACCATTAATTTTAATGGAACCTGATATAAAACAATTGCAACCGACTGCACGAACAATGCTGTCACCTCACTACTGCAACCTTTGTTCTAACATCGATTGAACAATCATCAAGATCTATTGTGTATCAATGTTAATTAACAACTCCTTCCTGCCGTGTTTGTATTTAATTAAACAGTTATATTCATTTGTGGTCTTAGGACTAATTATGACATATTTGGATTTATAATTGTAACCTGTTTCAATGTTTATTGTGCGTTTAAGAGGAGATCTCGACGCTCCTTCACATTTGTGTTCGAGATAGTCTGGGATGAATTGGGCTCTTCGATCTATCTAGCCTTTACCGAACTATATTGGGCTTGGCTTCCAGTCCAACCGCATGTAAATAAGGACCAGTACCAGTATTTTACATGAAGCGAGTGCCTATTTGACCTTCACAACCCAATATACCCCTGTAAGTAGCATACTCTGGTTGCATCGTTCTCACATAATATTAAAGTACGTGGATGTTTTTTTTTGGTAAACGTGTTTTAAAAATGAAACCTAGCGAGATCGATTTATCGCCCCCGAAACCCCCTGCATACTGAATTTCATGAAAATCGTTGGAGTCGTTTCCGAGATTCAGATTATACAATATACATATAGGTATATATCACCGGAAAATTGCGGACTCCGTAAGATTGTAATAAATCTTGATTAGATTATAACTTCTCGATAAATTATGAAAAAATTGTTTTGTATACAATAAATCCTATCCAAATTCCATAGTTTCCAATATATCCATGTCTTATTTAGAAAAAATAGTTTACAATTTCACGCGATATTTTACAAACTTACGGCATTTGTCATTTTCCGGTGACATATACATATATACAAGAATTGCTCGTTTACGATTCATGCGACAGTTATCACCCATCCACAGACCGATTGGCAAGCGTCGCTTAACCTCGTAAATCGACCCATGCGACAATTATTATTTAGCTACGAGCTCCTCGCTTGACCGAGTCACCGAGTGATGTGAAATGATTTAGAGTAGGTATTTTAAATCATGTATTTCTGTCATTTATTTAGCACCAGCTGGTCGATTCTGTAAACATGTTGAAGTGAAGGCTTCGGTGAAGTGATCACGAGGTGAGCTGTCAATCCATATAATGAAAATGGAATGACGGCTCTCTTCGTGATCACGTGACAACTTGATTATATGGATTGACAGCTCACCTTGTGATCACTTCACCCAAGCCTCCATTTCGATATGTTTACAAAATCGACCGGCTGAAGTCTTTGTATTACAATTTGTCTTTAACATTTGCCAAGTTACCCAAAGCCTATGTGTTAACCCAAGCAGAACGTAACAGATAAAGTTACGTTACACTGCAACGCATTTATTCACGTTGTATTGTACTTATTTGTAGATAAAGACTAGCTAGACAGACGAGAATGTTATTTGGACGGGTATTGGTAGTTACAGTTTTCTGGAAGTGAATGTTAGATTTTTCCTTGCAATTAACTCAATAATAGCTAAATATATGTACCAACATTTTTTTGGTAAATTTGCGTCAGCATAAAATTCTAGCCAGTTAGTTCAACCGCGTATAATCTATCTCTAGTAATATAAAGTTCGTTTGTTAATTTGTTTGAACGCGCTAATCTTTGGAACTACTGGTCTTATTTGGGAAATTATGTTTGTATATGATAGCCCCATTCATGAGGAAGGCTATAAAAAATAGGTTATGGAACGGGAAATTCCTACGGGAACGGGAAAAAATGAAATATGCGCGTAGTTGAAAAATATAGGGGAAATACTCCCGGAATAAAAGTACACTATATCTTTCTTCGCTGGTGTGTGTTCCAATACATTTTTATTATTATTTCTCCAAAGTTCAATCTGTCTCCAGACAAAAATTTATCAAAATTGTTAAGGCAGTTTAGGCGTAAAATCGCAATAAACAAAAAAAAATAGTTTCTTTCGCATTAATAAAATTATATTAGCTTGCACAACACGCGATATTTTGCTAACCTAGCTTATATAAGTACATAAAACTTTTACACATTAAAATTGTGAATCACGAATAGGTACTAAAAATAAACCTTATTAAAGCCATCATGAAACCTAACCCAAATATTAAATGTAGCCCAAAACATGCTACTCTTAACCTAGAGTTACCACAAAATATTCCACCACAATTCAAGCACCTACAAAAACGGTAATTAATAATATTAAATCTTCTCATTAGTTTTGTTCCCACCTGCGATACCATTTCTACTAACAAAACACAACTGCCAAAGTAAAAGAAACCTTAAATTGAGGGTTTAAAATAACAGTTTGTGTGTAGCAAACTGCCAGGGTCGAATTAAAGTACGCCAATTAATAATTTGGTTTCGTCGACTGTGGAAAAAACCTGTGTGGAGAAGGTGGACAAATGTTTGGTCCAAAATATTTTGCTGCTTTGCTAAGTTCTAGAAAGTCTATCGTATGTATTCTTAACCTTTTGAACGCCAGAGCATAAACGTATCAGCGTGCCCCCGACGCGACGCCAAGCCACAAATTCGCCATACTTTTTGTCACATATTTGTGACGTTTGGCGTACAGGACACGCGCTTGCTGGTCATGTATACGTGAGAATGGGGTTCAAAAAGTTAATATTATAAAATGTCACTGCCCCTCCCATTATCTGTCTGTTTGTTACTTCGACACGTCTGAACGGCTGAACGGATGAAACTTGGCACACGGGTAGATCACGTCCTAGAAGAGGACATGGGATACCTTTCATCCCGGGAGAATGCTCCTTTGGGATAATTTTAAATTTTCCCGCGGGCGAATTCATCAATTCAACATTCGGACATGCGGGTCAACTATATTAAGGGTCGGCTTCCAGTCAAACCGGATTTAGCCGAAAACCAGTATTTTACAGGGAGCGGCTGCCTACCAGACCTCCACAACCCATTAACTGGGTAACACGGTACTCCTTGGCAAGACTGGTGTCAGATTATCTGGCTTCTGACTATCCGTCACGACTGCCAAAGATCTACCAATGACAGCTTTACGTGCGGACCGACGGCTTTACGTGCTTTCCGAGGCACGCAAGAGACTCGATATGTTAAGATGGTCACCCATCCACAGACCAACCTCGGCAAGCGTTGCTTAACCTTAAAGATCGACCCATGCGGCTGTTATTATTTAGCCACGAGCTCCTCTCTAAAAATACATACATGACTACTTAAATATTTATCATGTACCTCGCATATATCTATGTATATAGGTATCTTGTACATGTAAAACTTACAAGATAATGTTTCTGTCAAATATTTCGTTGGCATCGAGCCTATCTTTCATCTTGTTCTCAGACGTTTTTGACACTATCTTATCTTATTCCGTTTTAAAATTTCTTGCTGAAAATTCGCTTTTATGGCCCCCTCCTCGTCACGGTTTGGTCTTTGACTTCATGGAGGGCAGTGTGAAAATTATCTTAACTAGATTGTGGAGGTCGTTTATAAAATAAAAAAAAATATTATGCCAAAAATATATTTAAATAGCATAGGCAGTCCTTCCATGAAAGAATCAGTTACCCAGTCAGACCTTTTTAGTGCAGCCGTGAGACGCACACTTAGTTTTTGGCATAACTACCTTTTTCTAGTTATTTTTACCGTGCGTGTTTCATGTACCTGTGCTAAATAAATTTTATTATTTCTTTCGTTTTCTTTCTTTCTTTCTTCAGTTCGGAGAACATTTAAAGATATGGTATCTGTTTATATTACCACCGTCGAAAGTGTTTCCAGAATCCAGGCTTTGAATGTCGATCAATCAATTTGTCTAGCCCATGCCCAACCATGTTGGGGTCGGCTTCCAGTATCACCAGTTGCACTGAGTACCAGTATTTTACGTGGAGTACTGCCTATCTGACCTCAACAACCGAACTCCTTGGCAAGACTGATGTCAGATTTTCTGGCTTCTGACTATCCGTAACGACTGTCACAGATCTAAAAATAGCAATAGCGACAAATGGCTTAACGTGCTTTCTGAGGCAGAAGTTCGGTATGAATGGTCACCCATCCGTGGACCGACCTCGGCAAGCACTGCTTAACCTCGAATATCGAACCATGCGGCTATCATTATTTAGCCGCGAGTTCCTGGGCCTATCGATCCTAGATACGATTTGATTTTAATACCTCGACAAAAGCTGGAGGATTTAAAAAAATCAGGTTCTGTTAAAAAAACCAAACGAGGCCATATCTGGCCCGAACAATGCTCCAACTTTTCCAGCCAATATAAAAAGTAACACGATCGCCGTGACCCGTCGAGATTCAATTAGGTTTCAGGTGGAGACCGTCGCGTGTTCCACTCCATTGTTTTTAAATAATTAAGGCGTAATCTGTGAGGAAATCGACCATTACAGTCGCTTGTACAAATAATGGACGTTGTGAATAAACTACAGCGATTCGTTCTGGATTAGTCTATTGAGGATTCTAGGAAATGCTTATTTGGAGTAAAAAAGCCTCAAGACATAAGGCCTAGAATGCACTGGCAGGCGTAACTACGTGATATGATTAAGTGCATGCCATTCGTATACACTTTATGATATAGTTAACGATGATATCGCATTAATTGCTGAGACAGGGGGTCTTACACAGGTAAATTTCATATTGTAAGCTTTTATTAAGTTCCTCGTCGAGGCGATCAGCGGCGGCGACCTCTCGCGTCTGGCCCTGGTTAAATCCATGGTCCGGAGCGAGGGGGCTTGAGAAGCAGTCACCTCCTTCTGCGAAACAGTAATGCTAGCGAAGGAGGAGGCGGGCCGTGCAAGGGAGAGACAAGGCCTTCGCCCCAACAGCCGCTACAGAAGACGCCCCGGGCGTCGGGAGTCGCAGGGCGATCCCCGGCCACTGTAGGCGCGGGCCTAAGGACGGCGAGCGTTGGGTGGCTCGCAATCCGATCACCACCAGGCCCAAGTCAATGGCGCATTGTGTTTCACGCGCGCCTCAAAGAGATGTCAGCATAGAAGACGGGGCCCGCTAGGGCCAGAGCCTGCCAGGGTTGCGGAATTTGTTCGAAAGAGTCACCGCGGCCCTGGAACGCAAAGGGCTTTAGAGGGAACACGGAAGGGTTTTAGTCAGTAAGAGTCTTGACACGCCCTTCCGCTCCACCCAGAGCGGAAGAAGTCATTTGATGATTTCCCATACATAAAAAAAGCTTTTACTAAGTGGTAATTTTGCTATTATGTTATCCCAATTAAAAATTTTCCTTTCCTTCTTTCCTTTCATATAATGTCACTTTTTTAGAGGCACTGGGCAAAAGCAACCATGAAAAAAATTCCCAAGAAATATATAAAACCTTCCAATTTACCAAATTTTCCGAAAAAACGATAAACATTATTGATATCAGGGTCCAGCTTCCAAATAAATCACACACAACTTCTGAACCGGTCCATCTGCCTTCCCTACACATATGTCTAAAGGTCACCACACACCGAGATGCGACGCGACACGACAACGTAACGCTGCGTACACTTTTTAAGATAGCGATACAATACAAAACTTGCGGGGTGCCTACTGAAAACTTCCTATAGTTTTATGTCTGTACCGAATAAATGTTTTCTATTATAACTTGATTAATGACACAAAATGTACACAATTTATTGAGAGAAATCCAAAAAGAATCCGAATTAAAATTCCCGCGAGTAAACTCGGATTTTCTTACAGAAATACGAACTAAAAGATGCTTACATCACTGTGTGATAAGGACCGAGTTTTACCGTGCGCAATCTGTAATTATATAATCTGTAACATTTTGATATAACTTGTAATATCAATACGCACTAGATTATAATTAACTCGTGATATGTACCAATATCGTTTCTTCTATTTTTTTTACCTACATAAATGGCGAATTTATACTGTCGTGCTCAGCAGAACGACCGCTTCGTCCAACACTTTTTCAGCTATAGGCAAATTTCAAAATCTAACTGGAATCATATCTTTACAAAGGAATGCTCGTTAATATTACATAACAGACAAATGCACCCGGTGAGGAAGTTTCTAAAGACAACCCGTTTCGTTGTACCTTTTTCGAGAAAGCAGATTGACTGACTCCAAAATTGTGTGTGATTTACTTAGAAGCCGTCGACGTTACGTCTTAGTGTGAAGTGACCCTAAGAAACGCTTTGTCCGCATAATATTACGCCTTTAAGATGGGTCTCGCACAAATCATAAATATTTGCTACGGAACCCACTTTACATAATCCGACGCGCGAGTCGATAGATCACACAACGATTTTGAATACATTAAAGTCTAACAAAGTCTAAAATATAATAATAGGGAGAATTTGTTGGTTTTAGTTTGCAAATAGATGCTTGAATCTTAGGTTTATCCTTTTTTGGGGTGAGTATTAAGTAGTAATACTCACCCCAAAAAAGGACACAAGACTGTAGTCTTGTATCTTGTAAAAATTATGTATATATATTTATACTATTTTTTTATTTTATATATATACTATTTTTACAGATTGTGTGTCCCCACTTGTCTATTTTAAATAATGAGAGAGAGAGAGAGAGAGAGAGCTGGCAAATTTTGTGGATTTGTATATCTGTGCTCAATCATCACCACTGCACTTATTTAAAATAATTTCGAAAGGTACCATAATTATTTATTATTTATAAAACCAGGACGGGCCAATAGTCATAATATAAAAAGGTCAAATTTATGTTTTGTTTGTAGGAGGTAAACTCTGGAAAGAAACACTGTAGCCGAGTGCCATACGCTACACTTCATAAATTAGTAGAATTTGGCCCTCAGAAGTGCAACGTAGCCTCTTANCACTAGATTATAATTAACTCGTGATACCAATATCGTTTCTTCTATTTTTTTTACGTACATAAATGGCGAATTTATACTGTCGTGCTCAGCACAACGACCGCTTCGTCCAACACTTTTTCAGCTATAGGCAAATTTCAAAATTTAACTGGAATCATATCTTTACAAAGGAATGCTCGTTAATATTACATAACAGACAAATGCACCCGGTGAGGAAGTTTCTAAAGACAACCCGTTTCGTTGTACCTTTTTCGAGAAAGCAGATTGCCTGACTCCAAAATTGTGTGTGATTTACTTAGAAGCCGTCGACGTTACGTCTTAGTGTGAAGTGACCCTAAGAAGCGCTTTGTCCGCATAATATTACGCCTTTAAGATGGGTCTCGCACAAATCATAAATATTTGCTACGGAACCCACTTTACATAATCCGACGCGCGAGTCGATAGATCACACAACGATTTTGAATACATTAGTCTAACAAAGTCTAAAATATAATAATAGGGAGTATTTGTTGGTTTTAGTTTGCAAATAGATGCTTGAATCTTAGGTTTATCCTTTTTTGGAGTGAGTAATACTACTAATACTCACCCCAAAAAAGGAAGGAGGAAGGACACAAGACTGTAGAGTCTTGTATCTTGTAAAAAATATATATATAGGTATTTATACTATTTTTTTATTATTTATATATACTATTTTTACGGATTGTGTGTCCCCACTTGTCTATTTTAAATAATGAGAGAGAGAGAGAGAGAGAGAGAACGCAAATTTTGTGGATTTGTATATCTGTGCTCAATCATCACCACTGCACTTATTTAAAATAATTTCGAAAGGTACCATAATTATTTATTATTTATAAAACCAGGACGGGCCAATAGTCATAATATAAAAAGGTCAAATTTATGTTTTGTTTGTAGGAGGTAAACTCTGGAAAGAAACACTGTAGCCGAGTGCCATACGCTACACTTCATAAATTAGTAGAATTTGGCCCTCAGAAGTGCAACGTAGCCTTTTGGCTACGCCGTAGCTCACCGGCTACGCCGTAGTAGCCCCGCTACGCTGGCTACGAGGTTCGTAGAGAGAAGGCAAACCAGTATGTTTTGTACTCTACCTTTTTTTTGCATTTTTACAAAAGATCTCGGGTTTGGTTTTTACTATGAGTTTTTTGTATTGTCGGAATTTTCCGGATATTAAGTTTTTAAGTATTTCTACCATGACCGAAGTAAATATAGGAAAAAATCTATTGAGTTGCCTAAATCTAGACTAAGGCAAGTTTTATATCCGAATTATCAGGATAAGCCGTCAAATTTGAAAACTGGATAATACCGAATAATCCGGATACTTAGTAAGATATTTAAATAAATTATTTTCTTAAAAACCTTTTCAGTTAATTAAATAAGTATTCGTATATACCTTATGTCACTTATCGTTACTTAACTAAGAGTATATCTAAATATGAAAATGTTGATTGTCATTTAGTTTCTTAGATCTCATAATTTAATCAGACTGAAATTACTGGTTAAATATTTTTAATGTTTTCCTTGATTTGAGTAATTTTATAAACGTTTTAAGGATTTTTAATAGGATACCTTTAAACTATGTTGATTTTAATCAAAGTATGTTTTACTTATAAGATTTTAGTTATTTATTAATCGTTACTTAAATGAGTATGAGTTCGTAAAAAAAAAATGCCATTTATTTATTTAAATCTCATAATTAAGTCAAACTAAAATGTCTATGTTCTCATTGTTCTTTTTCAGTAAATTATTTCTATAGAAGTTTTCAGTACTTTCCAAAAGACAACAATGTGAAATATCACATTGTTGAGGTATGGCAATCTTATCTTAAAACTTAACAATATTTGTTATTACAAATATTGTTATGTTTTAAGATAAGATTATATTAATATTGCATAACCGAGAGTTGTATACTAATATATTATACAACTCTCTAATTTATAATATATACTAATATGTATTACTAATATCTATTTGATTTACTTTTTGACAGTGATATCCGAAATATCCCTACTATCCGGATTATTCAGATTTATCCGGATAGTGACCTTGGAATATGCAGATTATCCGGATAATAAAATGAGACGAATAAGTGCATGCCCTAATCTAGACACACGGCAGTGTGTCAGCCAAGTTCGCAAAGCAAATTGGCGACCTACGTTTCGGGTAACTTTAACGTAGGTTCAATAGGCAATAGCCTATTGAACCTACGCGCTTGCAATTTTGCATTTATTGAATAGCAAAATCTTCTTCCAAACCTCTTNTAGCCTATTGAACCTACGCGCTTGCAATTTTGCATTTATTGAATAGCAAAATCTTCTTCCAAACCATAACATACATTTATGTTTTTAGTGGGATTGCACTTCACGTACTTTCAATTAACAAAACAAATAAAAGAAAATATTATAGGAAGGCCCACTTAATTCGTCGTAATACTGTGGTTTCGTCAGTAATATGTTCGTGCTTATCGGTCTCCTAAAAATTATACGCGAGATTCTTCACACGAAATGAGCGTGATTTATTTTGTACATAAATATTAATATTACCTAACTGTTCAATTGTTGCCAAGAACTTAGTACCTACCTATTTACCTACATTTTCTTTGCAGTTTAAAAGTAATACTCTCACTAAAAAGTCTTCAATCAACCTTCATCTTCAATAATGACAGACTCCCGTACAAACTTCAAGCCTTCAAGCCCTATTTCAACCCCTTCAAGCCTTTTTCTCGCGACAATAGGTAGCCTATGTCCTTCTCCAAAGTCCAATCCATCTCTGTACCAAATACGGACGGAATACAATAATATCTGTTATTTCTTTTTTATTTTTGAGCACATAAATCTTTATATATCTTTTTGTTTTAAAATTAGAAGTCGCAACATTTTATTTTAGTTACTTTTTGTACAAAATATTTTAGTTTTGTATAATTTATGTGTGTCTATGTTGTCGAGCGTAGGTATATGCACTCGTGGGCTGCAGCTGAAAATCAGCGCAGGTGGTATACCTTGTGTTGCCATCTGGCATTATGCTGAGCGGAGGCCCTTTGGCATTGTTGGTTTTCATTATTTATTTTGTTTAATTTTAAGGTGTTTCTGTTTTTTATAATGCCAATAAAGACAAATTCCTTTCTTTTTTTCAAATTTCATCTAAATCGGTTCAGCGGTTTAAGCGTGCAGAGGTAACAGACAGATACACTATCGCATTTATAATAATAAACTGTTGGGTAACCTGATGCCCCTTGATAAGCCTGGTTCAAATTTCTTGGCTTCTACTACCCGTAACGACTCAAATATCTACAAATGACAGCCGGGACCAACATCTTTACGTGTTCTTTGAAGCACGTAGGAATCGGTATGTTAAATTGGTTACCCATCCATGTACCGACCGTTGAAAGCGTTTCTTAACATTGTACATTAACCCTTGTGGGTGTTATTAGTTAGCCACGAGCTCCTCAAGCCTTCACAATGCACATGTTAGGTACACAGAAAAAAACTTATGAAAACTAATTAATTTAAGTTTTTAACA
>NDFZ01001010.1:0-11645 GCA_002192655.3 Mamestra configurata | reverse complement strand
AGGTTGTCGACTGCTTAACCGGGCTTGCCTGTGGTGGCCTTAATATAATATTAAAGCCTCCAGCCAGGGCTTATAAAAAACTTACAAACTAAGCGACTACACGCTAAGGGCACCCCCTGTGGGGTACGGGCCTCGGCTTAGGGCGTCGCTGGGGAGAGGACAGCTAGGGACAGGCTGGATCGAACTGGAATTATTATTAAGGGGCGAATTTAAGACTACAGGCTCAGCGGCGCGGGCTGGCTCGAGCAAGGGTCGGGGCGGATTTTGACGGGAACGTCGCGGCGGGCCTCGGCGGCGAGGGCGGAAGGACGGCGGTCGTGGTTTGCGAAGAGTGGGCCTGAGCGCCGACACTGCGGCCGTATTTATAGTGTTCGCCCCTCCCACGTGCACGTGTTCTCAAGTTTTTAGGTTAAGTATTGAAACATTTAAATTACAATAACAGGAATAGAGACATCCTGTTTAACGTTATTTTACATCGTAATAAACTTAAAGTAATCAATTAACTCATTTTTTGAGTCAAATTATGAATCTTCTTCTTACCTTCACGGCAGTAGTTAATACAAACATTTTAACAATTACCTTCTTACATTCGTAATAAGCTCTCGATACTCCTGGACAGCAAAAATGCACACCTAAATCTAGTTATGTTAAGTATTTCTTTCGGTCAAGTGATTTGTAATCTTTAGAAATAAATGGATTCAGACCGTAAAATTAACCATTTCCCCCTAAATTTTGTCCAAAATATTGGAAAAAATACAGTTCATAGTTCTTTACTTATAGATATATTATATTATTATTTAAGTAGTATGTATTAGTATGATATTAATTTTAGTCATATTTTTATTTTATACTTATTTAAAGTTTTTTTGTCTTTTTATGTTAACATAACTTTTACACACGATGTCTACATCTCTTTTATTTGACTCTCCTTTCGCAGGTATGCTGGAAGAGATTTCTTTAGAAATAAGCATCACCTTTGTACCTATTTTTCTGTTCCCTTCTTCTTATCTATTTGTTAAATGTGTGTACATAAACTGTTAAATAAATAAATAAATATATATACATAGATAGAAACCTACATGAACTCTTATGTTTTCAAAATAACATGTTAAAAAAATATCATTCGTTCAAAAACCTTTGCGTGCGAGTCCGACTCGCACTTGGCCAGTTTTTAAGGGTTCCGTACCCAAAGGATAAAACGGGACCCTATTACTAAGACTTCGCTGTCCGTCCGTCTGTCCGTCTGTCACCAAGCTGTATCTCATGAACCGTGATAGGCAGTTGAAATTTTCACAGATGATGTATTTCTGTTGCCACTATAGCAAAAAAAAAAAAAACTAAAATAAATATTTAAGGGTTTTTATTGATAATGGTACGTAACCCTTCGTGCGCGAATCCGATTCGCACTTGGCCGGTTTTCTTTTGAAAAGATTTTTCTAAGGCATAATAAAACCTATGTTATCAAGTTATTTTCTTTCACAGGTTACGAAGAACTACTAGCCGATGTCGTCAATATATGCGTGCATATGTTTGAAACGAAAATGTACCTCACGCCGTCAGAGAAACATATGCTTGTGAAGGTAAGCTGTACAATGTAAACCATGTCTCCCTATAATAATAGCAGTCGTTCTGACCCATTTCGGCCATGGCGGCCAATCTCAACGGATTCTAACGTCGAAGAGGGAGTGCGCCAACATAGCGCATACAATCTCAATTCCTTTACTGTCAGAGTCCGATGGGACGGCAATCCGACACGACCAGAGAGAGATCAGGCGCAACA
The DNA here is from genome assembly GCA_002192655.3 of Mamestra configurata. NCBI lineage: Eukaryota > Metazoa > Arthropoda > Insecta > Lepidoptera > Noctuidae > Mamestra > Mamestra configurata. The sequence continues at coordinate 9,865 of NDFZ01001010.1, read as the reverse complement.
CCAACAGCTTTCCGAAGCACGGGGGTGTCACACCTACAAATTTCAAACTAAGCTGTTGCTGAGCGTATGGAAAAAACTCTTGCCCGTGTGTAACATTAAAACAACAAAAAACCGATGAATTTCATTCATTTCTAGTCGTTGTGTTCAATAAAGTAAAATAAGGCAAAAAAATAATTGTTTTTTTTTTTAATACGTATCTACGTACCTACTAAAATACTGGTATTCAGCTGAATCCGGTTTGACTGGAAGCCGACCCCAATATAATTGGGAAAAGGCTAGGCAGATAATGATGATCTACGTACCTACTACTTATGATAGATTTTTTTGCGTATTTTTTTCTGAATGGCCATAACTTCTACTATAAGCCATTTCAAGGTTATCCATTAATAACCCGACACTGTATATGAATTTATATGAATCTAATATGTATAATTATAATATGAATCTAATTTTTCTAGGTAATGGGTTTCGGTCTGTTCCTCATGGATTCTGAAGTCTGCAACATCAACCGTCTTGATCAGAAGAAAAAGATTCGCCTCGACAGGATTGACAGGATCTTCAAGGTAAGCATCATTCCCAAGTATTTTTTTATAGCCACTTTGAAATTGGAATTACAGTGGAAACCGTTTATTAAAACTCCGGTTATATTGACCAATCGCTTATACTGAAGTAAATACAGTGTGAAGTTTGGTTTTCACATAAAATTCTTTGTAAAAAGTTCGGATATAATGACTTCGTTTATGGACACGTCGCTTATTATGACTTATTTTTAAGGAATTATGTTCAGTTATAGTAAGTGACGTGATTCCTAACACCTTCACTGGTTCTCGTGATCATTCCCACCCCTTTCCTGGGACGACTATTTTTCTATTTGAATATTTTCTCTCTATTACACTTAATTTCTAACAAAATTAGGAAGTTGTGTAGTTAGCTTAAGACTATGCTTTGTATGATGTTCGCTTAGTATGACGTGTTTTTCATTTCCCTTCGATGTCATTATAAGCGGATTTTACTGTATACATTAAAATTTTAATTGAAATTTTGTTGTAGAATTTGGAGGTAGTGCCATTATTCGGTGACATGCAGATCGCACCGTTTAACTACATCAAGAGATCAAAGCATTATGATACCAGCAAGTAAGTGTGATTTTTTTGAAGTGAAAACTTCTTTAGCGGCGTTGTGCACTTTTTGGGATGGGTAAAAAATGTTAAACTCGCGTCGGGACACGTGACCTGATCGAAAATTCGTAAGACGGAGGGAGAGTAGACCCGCCGGCGCGGCGTAGGAGAGGAAGTAATATCCCCTTCTCTTTCTACCGCGCCGCGAAAATGTATGCCTCAATGCATGCATATGCAATTCGTGCGAAAGAATTCCCTAACCATTCCAAAATATCAGAAATGCACAACGTTAATGTTCAAGTTTTCACTTCTGCCGGCACTCCCGGAGTGCAACCCATTTTTTTATCTAGCTCTTGCCACGTGAAAGTTGAAAATTGTACCAGAGGAAAACAATTGGATTTGTTTCCTGTTTTTTTTTTTTCCAAAATTGACATACAACCAGTACACACGTTTATTATTGTTTTCAAAAAATAAAAGATAATCTCGAGTGGAATAGGACATAATATATAAAATAGAAATCAATTGTTTTCTTTAATAAAGAAAATTATATTAAATGTACTTTAGTGATTATCAAGAACCCGGGAAATTTTTTCGAAAAATAATGTTGTCGTCTTTGAAGTTTAGGTAAATTAGTTCACCTTTTTCCGATCACGGTTAATAACTACAAATCTGTTCCCTTCTCCAATCCGGAATGGGTAGTTTTTTAGGACTGCCTCGGTTTTGACGTCTTTCACATCGATGATGCTTGTCTTGGAGCGTATAACGGATTCAGGAAGTTTAAATAATAATAGTTTATTGGGTCATAAAAAGTGTAACAATATTAAGGTGAGACACTGGATCCCGCACTAGGATACCCTGTGTCGCAGGATCCAGCATCTTTCGACAGATAATGTGAATCATGGAATTTAGGTTAACAAATGCGACGGATTAATGTAATTCACTAAAATTAAGACCAAATGGTAACCATAAGTATGCGTCTATGCGATGAGTTTATGTACGACTACGTGTTGAGTGTTAGTGTGTATGTGATGAGTGTGTGTATGAGAGGATGAATACTTTAACAGTTGAAGGATAAAAGGTTTTCCGTTTCAGTATAGTTAAGCCCAAGCAGCCATTCCTGAACCTGTTTCTTGCACCCGAACTTCGTCAAGGAATAGATTTTGAGCTTTTCGTTAACTTTTTCATACAGGTATGGTCCAATACATGACTACTAGCTACTAGCTAACTCTACAAGTATCAGTTCCCTTCTCCAATCCGGAATGAGTAGGTTTTTAGGACTGCCTCGGTTTTGACGTCTTTCACTTCGATGATGCTTGTCTTGGAGCGTATGACGGATTCGGGAAGTTGGGTATAGTCCTCTTCTTCTTCGCTTTGCTCAATCCTCTCCATGTTGTTCTGTTAGAAGATAGTCTGGCGCATTCATTAACAGGGCCTCCTACTATGGATTTAATTTGACCGGTCGCCTCATCGGTGAATTCCCTTATGGTCTACTACCCTTTACTCTGCCCTGTACCACCAGATGCTCTATAGAGTCGATACTGTGCCTTGAGACATGGACAAAGAATTTCAGTATTCGAGACTGTACTAGTGTTGATAGACGCTGTTCATCATCATCATCATATCAGCCGAAAGACGTCCACTGCTGAACATAGGCCTCCATCAATAGGGTTTGCCATAACCGCCACGCTTGGCAGGCGGGTTAGCGATCGCAGTGTAGCTGTTGCAATGCACAGAAAATGCCGCTGCCCATTCTCTGGTGAGTCCCTTAGTCGCCTCTTACGACACCCACTAGATGGACGCTGTTGCCGCATGATATTAACAGAATGCGTTATTCCTCAGGTGGCCGTTATCTTCGAGCCCAAATCCGCCTTCTCCGCAGGCTGACCTAATGGTTCACCTTCCTCAGATAAGAGAGGAGCACCAGAACTATATCTCTGAACTTGCTAGATATAGCAACGAGGTACGTTATAACTGTTTTACATACGTTTGTTTGAAAACTAAATAAATTTATTTATCATAATATTTATTAGTTTATTAGCACTTCGCACGCGACTTCGTCTGCGAAGATTTAGCACAAACAGTTCTCCTTTTCACGCCCTTCGCGGTCGCGGTAACTCTTTCTAACAATTCCGCAACCAACAAGAAGTGTTTCCGCCGCTAGAGATCGCTGTCGCCGATCACCGCTACGAGGATACGTCGACGCTTTAGCGGTGCAGACCTGAAGGTCTAAATACGGTGGAGCATACGGCGGACCGTTTGCTCCACCGTGTTGTTCCTCTAGCCCTTTGCTATATCACTGTTTTTCTCTCCCAGGTAACAACAACATTCAAAGAAGCAGGCTCCGACTCAGAAAACAAGGCCGTAACAGAGCTGTGCCTCCGTGGTCTCCAACTGCTATCATCTTGGTGCTCAGTGCTGACCGAGCTGTGCTCGTGGAAGCTGCTGCACCCGACCGACCACGCCAGCAACCCGCGCTGTCCGCCCGACGCCGAGGAGTACGAACGAGTGAGTACAATATGAGTCACAAGTACTGGCTTATACTCCTGTGAGGCTCCGAACAGAATGTTACAGAGCTGTGCCTCCGCGACCTCCAACTGCTCTCATATATTATACACAGGTGGCAATATTAGACTCTGGGCAATCATAAACAGAGAGCTCGTAGCTAAATAATAATAGCCGCAAGGGTCGATCTTCAAGGTTAAACACCGCTTGCCGAGGTCGATCTGCAGATCTGTATTACCGTGCCTCGGAAAGCACGGTAAGCCGATGGTCCCTGCTGCGATTTGTAGATCTTTGGCAGTCGTTACGGATTGTCAGAAATCAGGAAATTTGACGAGTTCTTACCAAGTAGTACTGTGTTATCCAGAAAATGTTAGGCAGATGATGATTGTGTGTATCTGTGTTTGCCAAATAAACATGTTTTCTTTCTTTGCAAGCAATTTATATGACATTTTTTGACTATAAAAAAAATCTTATACATTATACATCGACAAAACTAATCAGCCCTCTTGTTACAGGCCACCCGCTACAACTACACTTCAGAAGAGAAATTCGCCATGATTGAAGTGATAGCCATGATCAAAGGGCTGCAAGTTTTAATGGCGCGAATGGAGACAGTGTTTGCTGACGCTGCAAGGAGGTCCATCTATGCTGAGCTTCAAGACTTTGTGCAACTACTGCTGCGGGAACCACTGCGCAAGGCTATTAAGAATAAGAAGGATTTAATACGCAGGTGAGTGTGTATTGCTTGGGATAATATTGGTAACTGGGGGTAATATTGTTCAGTGGGATAATATTGCGCAGTGGTTTAATATTGCTCAGAGGGGGTAATATTGCTCAGTCGCAATGTTGCTTGGTCGTCACATATTACCAGTTGCAAATATTCACATGCGTTGACTCCCGCTGCCTGTTAAGATAAACCTGAGGCACGGGGAAATGGTAGATTATATCGCTAGGTGGGACCGCCTTACACGCAAGTGGTGGACTAAGAAAAATTCGCCAAGTTCACTGACGCTGCAAGGAGGTAAATCTATGCAGAGCTGCAAGACTTTGTGCAGCTACTGCTGTGGGGGACCCTGCGCAAGGCTATTAAGAACGAGAAAGATCATAAATACGTAGGGGTCAGAATGTCAGATAGGCAGTGGCTCAGGTTAAATACTGGTGTTCCGCTGCATCCGGTTTTACTGAGAGCCGAACACAACCTTATTGGAAAAGGTTAAGCACATTAATTGATTGGCTGGTAAGTTTAATATTTTTAAGTGGGGTAAATTTGCTAAGTGGTGTAATCTTGCTCAGTGGGCTAATATTGTTCAGTAGGGTAATATTGGTCAGTGGCAATGTGATTGTGTTAGTCATATTACCTTAAGCTTTAATTGAGTCTGTCCAACGCGTAGGTGATCGACCTTGTCACCGCTTGCCTTCGAGTTGTCCCTGAACAACGAGTCCATTACCCCCACTATTACAAGGACCATTTATTACGATATTGTTTTAACTATACTCTCTCTCTTTAGTATAATAGTATCGGTCCGTGAGACATGCGGGGACTGGGCGCGGGGCTGCGAGCCCCAACAGGACCCCGCGCTACGCGGCAAGAAGGATGGAGAGGCCAGCTTCACTATCAAAGTGCCGAGGAGGAATGTTGGTGAGTTGGTAGAAGTTACATATTGTAGTATCAGTGTGTGAGACATGCGGGGCTGCGAGCCTCAACAGGAGCCCGCGCTACGCGGCAAGAAGGATGGAGAGGCCAGCTTCACTATCAAAGTGCCGAGGAGGAATGTTGGTGAGTTGGTAGAAGTTACATATTGTAGTATCAGTGTGTGAGACATGCGGGGCTGCGAGCCTCAACAGGAGCCCGCGCTACGCGGCAAGAAGGATGGAGAGGCCAGCTTCACTATCAAAGTGCCGAGGAGGAATGTTGGTGAGTTGGTAGAAGTTACATATTGTAGTATCAGTGTGTGAGACATGCGGGGCTGCGAGCCTCAACAGGAGCCCGCGCTACGCGGCAAGAAGGATGGAGAGGCCAGCTTCACTATCAAAGTGCCGAGGAGGAATGTTGGTGAGTTGGTAGAAGTTACATATTGTAGTATCAGTGTGTGAGACATGCGGGGCTGCGAGCCTCAACAGGAGCCCGCGCTACGCGGCAAGAAGGATGGAGAGGCCAGCTTCACTATCAAAGTGCCGAGGAGGAATGTTGGTGAGTTGGTAGAAGTTACATATTGTAGTATCAGTGTGTGAGACATGCGGGGCTGCGAGCCTCAACAGGAGCCCGCGCTACGCGGCAAGAAGGATGGAGAGGCCAGCTTCACTATCAAAGTGCCGAGGAGGAATGTTGGTGAGTTGGTAGAAGTTACATATTGTAGTATCAGTGTGTGAGACATGCGGGGCTGCGAGCCTCAACAGGAGCCCGCGCTACGCGGCAAGAAGGATGGAGAGGCCAGCTTCACTATCAAAGTGCCGAGGAGGAATGTTGGTGAGTTGGTAGAAGTTACATATTGTAGTATCAGTGTGTGAGACATGCGGGGCTGCGAGCCTCAACAGGAGCCCGCGCTACGCGGCAAGAAGGATGGAGAGGCCAGCTTCACTATCAAAGTGCCGAGGAGGAATGTTGGTGAGTTGGTAGAAGTTACATATTGTAGTATCAGTGTGTGAGACATGCGGGGCTGCGAGCCTCAACAGGAGCCCGCGCTACGCGGCAAGAAGGATGGAGAGGCCAGCTTCACTATCAAAGTGCCGAGGAGGAATGTTGGTGAGTTGGTAGAAGTTACATATTGTAGTATCAGTGTGTGAGACATGCGGGGCTGCGAGCCTCAACAGGAGCCCGCGCTACGCGGCAAGAAGGATGGAGAGGCCAGCTTCACTATCAAAGTGCCGAGGAGGAATGTTGGTGAGTTGGTAGAAGTTACATATTGTAGTATCAGTGTGTGAGACATGCGGGGCTGCGAGCCTCAACAGGAGCCCGCGCTACGCGGCAAGAAGGATGGAGAGGCCAGCTTCACTATCAAAGTGCCGAGGAGGAATGTTGGTGAGTTGGTAGAAGTTACATATTGTAGTATCAGTGTGTGAGACATGCGGGGCTGCGAGCCTCAACAGGAGCCCGCGCTACGCGGCAAGAAGGATGGAGAGGCCAGCTTCACTATCAAAGTGCCGAGGAGGAATGTTGGTGAGTTGGTAGAAGTTACATATTGTAGTATCAGTGTGTGAGACATGCGGGGCTGCGAGCCTCAACAGGAGCCCGCGCTACGCGGCAAGAAGGATGGAGAGGCCAGCTTCACTATCAAAGTGCCGAGGAGGAATGTTGGTGAGTTGGTAGAAGTTACATATTGTAGTATCAGTGTGTGAGACATGCGGGGCTGCGAGCCTCAACAGGAGCCCGCGCTACGCGGCAAGAAGGATGGAGAGGCCAGCTTCACTATCAAAGTGCCGAGGAGGAATGTTGGTGAGTTGGTAGAAGTTACATATTGTAGTATCAGTGTGTGAGACATGCGGGGCTGCGAGCCTCAACAGGAGCCCGCGCTACGCGGCAAGAAGGATGGAGAGGCCAGCTTCACTATCAAAGTGCCGAGGAGGAATGTTGGTGAGTTGGTAGAAGTTACATATTGTAGTATCAGTGTGTGAGACATGCGGGGCTGCGAGCCTCAACAGGAGCCCGCGCTACGCGGCAAGAAGGATGGAGAGGCCAGCTTCACTATCAAAGTGCCGAGGAGGAATGTTGGTGAGTTGGTAGAAGTTACATATTGTAGTATCAGTGTGTGAGACATGCGGGGCTGCGAGCCTCAACAGGAGCCCGCGCTACGCGGCAAGAAGGATGGAGAGGCCAGCTTCACTATCAAAGTGCCGAGGAGGAATGTTGGTGAGTTGGTAGAAGTTACATATTGTAGTATCAGTGTGTGAGACATGCGGGGCTGCGAGCCTCAACAGGAGCCCGCGCTACGCGGCAAGAAGGATGGAGAGGCCAGCTTCACTATCAAAGTGCCGAGGAGGAATGTTGGTGAGTTGGTAGAAGTTACATATTGTAGTATCAGTGTGTGAGACATGCGGGGCTGCGAGCCTCAACAGGAGCCCGCGCTACGCGGCAAGAAGGATGGAGAGGCCAGCTTCACTATCAAAGTGCCGAGGAGGAATGTTGGTGAGTTGGTAGAAGTTACATATTGTAGTATCAGTGTGTGAGACATGCGGGGCTGCGAGCCTCAACAGGAGCCCGCGCTACGCGGCAAGAAGGATGGAGAGGCCAGCTTCACTATCAAAGTGCCGAGGAGGAATGTTGGTGAGTTGGTAGAAGTTACATATTGTAGTATCAGTGTGTGAGACATGCGGGGCTGCGAGCCTCAACAGGAGCCCGCGCTACGCGGCAAGAAGGATGGAGAGGCCAGCTTCACTATCAAAGTGCCGAGGAGGAATGTTGGTGAGTTGGTAGAAGTTACATATTGTAGTATCAGTGTGTGAGACATGCGGGGCTGCGAGCCTCAACAGGAGCCCGCGCTACGCGGCAAGAAGGATGGAGAGGCCAGCTTCACTATCAAAGTGCCGAGGAGGAATGTTGGTGAGTTGGTAGAAGTTACATATTGTAGTATCAGTGTGTGAGACATGCGGGGCTGCGAGCCTCAACAGGAGCCCGCGCTACGCGGCAAGAAGGATGGAGAGGCCAGCTTCACTATCAAAGTGCCGAGGAGGAATGTTGGTGAGTTGGTAGAAGTTACATATTGTAGTATCAGTGTGTGAGACATGCGGGGCTGCGAGCTTCCAGAGTTTCAATTCCGGTTCCGAAAATTCGGAACTTCCGATTGATTTTGCATCTTCAAATCCGATTTCTGTTCCGATGAGTTTTAATCGGAAGTTATATCGGAGGTACACACTGCGTAGCAGCGGGGTGGCGGGCGGCATCTCCACCAAGCTTAGTAGCAAGCGAACAACTTTCTCGTGGTAGCCTAATCTATGTACTCGTTGATAAATAGATTGAACAAAAAGTTGCCAAGCTTTTGTTCATTAAATATGATTTGCTTCTTTTGGAGTCACTCCATTTGATTTAATTTAAGATTTTAAATTCGATTGTTTTATTTTCAACAAAAGTGCCTAATACGGGTGTATACCTGGGATATACACCAACCTGTATTATTTTTTTAACTGATTTTGAGTTTGTGTAATTTTATTTTATTAGACCAACCCTTAACACATCTCACTTCTGCTTCCACCTCCGATTCCGGTTCCGACAAACCAAATTTAAAAACTCAGCTTCCGTATTCGGTTCCGATATAACCACTGCCGTAACATCCCCAGTGTAAAATGTTAAATAAATCCTCTTTATTCCACAGGTCCATCATCAACTCAGCTCTACATGGTTCGCACTCAGCTTGAGGCCTTGATCTCCGACAAGTCTGGCGGGAGACGCACCCTGCGCAAAGACTTGGATGCCGGCACGCTCACACAGATAGAGACGTTCCATCGACAGAGCTTCTATTGGATGTACATGCTCAATCTCTCAGGTAGGTCATACTCGTACTGTACTGACTGTGCGAAGATTTAAACGCCGGGGTAAATTCGCCGAACCAAGGGGGTAATATCAGCCGAAAGACGTCTAAGGGGGGGGGTTGCTATAATCGCCACGCTTGGCAGGCGGGTTGGCGATCGCACTGTAGCTGTTGCTATGCACAGAGAATGCTGCTGCCCATTCTCTGGTGAGTCCCTAAGTCGCCTTTTACTACACCCACGGGAAGTGATGGGATGGTGCTATTCTTTTACGTCCGACTCCATACAGAAGTAGGTAATATGGCCTGAAGCTAATATGGGTACAAGGCAATATTACCAGGAGAAGTAACTGTAAATGTCGCCAAGTTTTGAAGCAAACTACATGTTCATAAACGACGTTATTTTGGCAACTGTACTTATGATTGTAAATACGTGTCGCTGAATAAAGTTAGGGCCTGTGTCAGTTTGACTTATTGTGGACGTGCATAAGCATTTCCATACACTGTGGCAGTCTTTTGGGCACACTTCCAGTCGACATCGAAAAAGAGGAATTATTTGACGCCATTTTTTAGGTTTTTTTTTTATCATATTTTAACTTCTTTAGCGGCGTTGTGCACTTTTTGGGATGGGTAAAAATGTTAAACTCGCGTCAGGACACGTGACCTGATAGAAAATTCGTAAGACGGAGGGAGAGTAGACCGCCGCAAAATGAATATACATACTTTATATCCGCAAAATATCAAAAATTAACAAGTTAATGTTCAAGTTTTCACTTCTGCCGGCAC
>NDFZ01001009.1:0-12498 GCA_002192655.3 Mamestra configurata | reverse complement strand
AAACATTGTATTATAAACGTTGTTTTTCTCGTTAAATTGATTCTGCACTTAAAAGGGAAAAAATTCTGATAGCGCAACATGGTTCGGAGTTTATTGTCTTTTAGTGANAATTTTCGATAAAAATAAAGTGCTAGATGCAATTTTCCCGGAAAACATTGTATTATAAACGTTGTTTTTCTCGTTAAATTGATTCTGCACTTAAAAGGGAAAAAATTCTGATAGCGCAACATGGTTCGGAGTTTATTGTCTTTTAGTGAGGATAGTTTTTCATAAAGTTTACTACATTTTTTCACGGGAATTTATGTTTTCCATCAGGGTTAATATGAAATTACTAATTGGTTTGTGAGCACTTTGTTCCTCGTTCTACACATTATACGCTATTGAATATGTTACTTAGGTTGGATTTTGTCTACCCGCATCTTTTTTTAATTATAATTTTTGGAAGGTTCACGTTTGAAAACACCTGATGGTAAGCTAAGATGTGGTCGACGATGGAGCATGCTAGCCAAAAAGTAACCTGTAAAGAACAGTGTACACTGTTGACTTATAATTTAACAAACTAACTTGTCCGGGTTAACCAAGGTTGGTCCCAGAGACGCGCCAAAACATACAAATCTATGATTTTTCTAACATTGTGCCATTTTATTTATCACCAAAAATGATGTTCAAAACGCATTTTTATTTATGTATCCGCATTTAATAAAATCGGTAGAAGACCTAGTGAGTTCTGTACTATCGGAGATCTTTATAAATGTCTGATACAAAGCAGTTATCACATTTTTGTGACATCTACATAAGTAATAAGTTGTGAGACGCACAGGACCGGTTGTTGTGGCGATACTTGGGGGAGGCCTATGTCCAGCTGTGGACGTATTTCGGCTGATATGATGATGATAATGATGAGACGAAATTACGTGTTTTGCTTTCATGTGACTTTCCAGTGGTGTTGTTAGATGTGGGGTGGTGGTGGTGGAGGTGTGAGGTGTGGGCGACACTTGGGGGAGGCCTATGTCCAGCTGTAGACGTCTTTCGGCTGATATGATGATGATGATGATGAAGTAATAAGTCAACTGCCCGTTGCATAAAATCTCAAGTGCAAAATACTTGATTTATAATCTAGGTGATACCTACTATTTCTTATCTGTAACAATGAAGTAGATACTATTCAGCATTACGTCTTCGTATTTGTCATACTAACACTACTCTATAATACACATTTTTTTACTGAGAAAATAATTTAGGACTGGGCACTCTAGGATCTTGGACCATAAGAAGTTATGACAATTTATTTGACAAAACTGTTTTGTACATATTTGCCATGGTAGTTAGCCAGTGCCTTGGACTATACCGCCACTCGTCCATTGAAAGGTTCATTAGAAAACCAGCGTCAGACAGCATCAGTCTTTGCGACATATCGCTGAAATGGACCTTTTTAGTGCAGCCGTGAGACACACACTTGGTTCTTAGCATACCTACATTTCATTTTTTATTTTTTATTTCTATGTACCGTGCGTGTTTCATGTAAGTGCTAAATAAATATTATTCTATTCTATTCTTCTTTTCTATTCTACCGTTAACCCAGTGCTAAGTGGAGCAGCGCAAGTGGGCCTTAGTCTTCTTGGCTGTCAGTATTCGATTCGATCTTCTTTCCAGATAACTCCCACAGTTATTATAATGTACTTGAACATTGATATATCATTAATACATTAAGATACGCGATATACATAATTCAATCAAATGGATGGTGTAGAGTTTCCTGGAAGTAACTGCCAGCTTCATATCTTAATGGTACAAGAAATAAATTGGTTTCACATTTCAGATCGGCAAAATATCAATAAGACTGTTTCTTTCAGGTATCATCATTTCATATAATAATTGACAAGTTGATTGACCTTCACACCTTCTGTTAGGTTTTCGGTGAACCTTATCAATCAGTTGAACTGTCAAATATTAAGTCAACTTAAATGATTAGTTAGTGCTATTTTGGTCAACCACGACTAACAAATTTTAGACTTGTCAACGGGTTTAATTGATTAGGCTTTTAGATCCCGGTGATTATTGATTTAATTTTGAAACAGTGGTATTTGTTTAATTTTTATGCATTTATTCCTAGTTTGTTCTTATAATTCTTATCTGGCGACCTTAATTGACCACCTAAATTAAAATATACTGTTTAAGAGATCGCATTGTTGCATTTTCAAAAGGGTATTTTTCTTTTGACGGCCACGGATTCATTGACTTTTTAAAACAATAAAAATTGACAAAGATAAAGCGCATCATAGTTGGGACTGGTGATGTCATTTATTGGTAAAAAATGTACCAACCTGTGACATCACGCGAAATTTCAACAGTGCGTTGTCGTCTTATTTTTTTTTTTTTCGTGATAAAATAATAAAATGTGTTCAACGTTTTTTTTTTATAATCGAACTGACGTGACGCACTAAATAGTTTTTTTTTTCAATAAAATTTACTTCTCTCTAGTATTAGTGAAAGTTAGCATTAATTTTCGTGGATTGATAGCTTGTCAATACCGATGAATAAGTCGCCCTTCAGACTTCGTGTGACATATTTTTTCTTTTCCAGAAAAGTACTCCTTTCAACAACATTCGGTACATTTGTCATTATCTCTCGGAAAAAACACGTCGATATTTCCATCATATCAGCCGGAAAAAACATAAACATAGATCTAAACAATCACTCTCTTATTTATGTGGGAAACATAAACATTTTGACAGAGAGCAGATGTTTGTAATACATTACTGTTATTAGGACAACAGTTAGTGGTCAAACCACAGAATAATGGTCTGCGCAATACAACGGGTTTATTACTGATATTAACAGACTACTGACATTATTATAATCTCGTCATGCGTGATACTATTGACACATCATCGACTGAGAACTTATTTTATATGTAGTGTCCAGATAAGTTTGACTACATTAATGAATATGAAACAGGTTCAGGATCAGGAGCAACGACAGCATACTGGAAGACGGAAAGTTGGAAGGGCTCCCAAAAGGTGGACCGATGACCTGGAGGTGGCGAGAGTCCGCTGAATTCATGAAGAATTCAGATCAATATGGTGACATTTGAGGGACACTTCTATCCTTCAGTGGAAGTTTTTCGCCTGGAATAATGAAACAGATTTTTATGAAATGATCTTCGTTAGTATGATTGTTAGAACTTCAAGATGTGGTGCGATATTAAAACTTCCAGATTTTGTGCAGGAGGACCCTTAATTAATCTGAAAGGTTTTTTAAATCCTAAAGCGCAATCTTAAATGACACATCCCTTTGTATTTTTCACGTCGTAATTCCCCACTTTTACTCCTGATAGTGACGTCAACGTCTGCACAAAGTGAGATATAACTAGTTATTTACTGGCATAATCCTACACAAGCCACATTGTACAGAACATTGAATATCTTGGGACCAAATCGGCAGTGCCCTGTTAGATTTATTATCGACACGCGTGACTGAGTTCCGTTGCCGTTGCTCTCGGGGGCCTATTTTGCAACATGACCCAACATAATATTCGTAGTGCCTAAGTACACGCTTTATATTTGATTAAAGGAGTATTGTTAGTGACTTGATAAAGGGAAAATGTGGGAAATTATCACGCAAAGTTCTAATGTAGCACTTCAAAACATGGCGGTTGTAAAGTCTCGACAATTATTTATTTTAGAGGATTTCACAGATAGCCATCTGTTTCCTCGCGTTGATGTTTATTTAATTCTTTAATCGAATATTTTAAGCCTCTTGGGTTTTCCTCAAAATGTTGTGCAAAGCAGTCAGATAAACATTTCTATACTCATGTAATAACAAAATCTGTTTTTCCTGAAACGATTATCATTTCACTTCAATTACATGCATAAAAGGCTTGTCTTGTTCTATGTGAAGGAAAACATAGCGTCCGTTGTCGATAGATATCTAACATGCAAAGCAGCAAGCAATTTAGGTACTATTCTTCTTCAAAGCCCAGCTAAAGCCCAGCTTTAGCAAAAACTGAATATTAACCCTCAAAACAAGCAAACGTTACAAACTTATCCATGTTAAGATACAGCGTGTCCTACATAGTTCTTCAGCCCAACTTTTACGTCACCATTATTGTGAACAAAGTGTGTGTGTGTGTGACGAACAATGCACACAATCCCCACTTGTGTGCCCCACAACGCAATGTTGTTGCATACATGCCTTTATTAACTATTTCATTTCAACTCCGTGAAGTATCCTCATTAAGCTGTTTAGCGGAATATTGGATTTGATGTTGTTTTAATGCTTTGGTGAGAGCGTCTTTGTAGCTCGACAGAAACTAATAAAGTTGGAGGAGAATAATATGCAATGTGAAAATTAAATTTTCAAAGCTGAGACTTCATCTATTTGACAAAGACAAAGGATTTTATGACTTTTAGATAAAACATACACGACAAAAATTACAAATTACTCTACACACGGCTCATACTTTTAAATAGAAACTGATAAGCATCGTATTTAAAAGTTATTCCGTTCGAATTCCGACGATTAATATGACAATATAATCAGACAAGTCAAGGGGGAGAGAGGACATGAAATAATGAAAAAACGAGGGGAGAAAGCTAGTTGACTTACTAGAGGAGACGTAACGTACTTATCACCGCAAATGAAGAGGAATGAAGGGAGATGAGAGTCAACGAAGGGAAGCGGTTAATTAATGTTGCAGAATTGCAGGTACTCGTACGTCACCGTCTAATTAATAAATAGGTGGCTATCTCAACTTACTCGAATATAGTATTACAGTAGTAGTATTAACGAAATCTGTTTTTTTCTCAAGTGGCAGTGAGCACATAGAAGCACATGACTAGCCGACACTTTAACACTTTCTCTATCGTTCGTTTCGTATATTTTAATTTAATTTAACGTTACTTTATTTAAGTATCATTTTATATATTTAACGCTTGATGGCGAGCTCGGGAACTTTGGGCACCCCGACATGGATAAGTTAGGTTCGAATGGGGTGTCCCATTCATGTAAGGTTCTTTTAAACCCTGCAGACAGAAATAGGTGACCCGCGCTTCGTCAAATTTCGTTGGTCACGACCGTAATTTAAGCTGAATTCACATTCGATTAAATTATCATTCGATCAAAAAACTGTTACACAACATGGACATTATAACATTTCGTAATTCGTTCAAGTGTATGTTATATCAACTGAAGCTTATATGCAATAAAATTACATCTCATGGAGGTATATCATAAGATATTATAACAATAGATTATAAGAAATGAAAATTATTTCATTAACTGCTTTATTAAAAATACTTATACCAAATATAACGCACCGTTTCAAACAATAATACTAGCTTTAACTTGGCATACCCATGTAACTTCAGGGACATTGCCTTAATATGGTACTTTGGAACTGGTCTGGTCTGTGCCATAATAACTCTTTAACCTGTCAACATATCACTACATACTACTACATATGTCTTGAATTTTGTTCCTTTTAGTTAAATAAAAGCAGGTTTTAAAGTTATTTTTACTTTTATTTAATTAAAGGTTCAGCACTGCAAAGAAACAATCTTCGTATCAAATTACCACACAGTGTACAGAAACATACCTAAAGGAAGTAGCGTAACCACAACCACTTTAAAACTCATGTGCGTGCTCTCAGAAGCCTTTGACATCGCTAGTCTGAATGCTTCTCATTACGCACACTTTAACTGTGGATATTGCCTGCGTAGTTGAAAAATTATAATTTTTTGCATACCAAACTCTTTTGTTCACGGTACACACAAAAGAGGCTCTAGACAAGGTATCTTTTTAAACGACTCTAAATGATTAAAGACCAAGACGTTCAAAATGATTATGACAAGTGCAAGCGAAATGACACAATCGATCCCAAACATGTTGTCTTTTCGACGACCGTTATCGCGGATTGAGTGTAAAAAAAGAAATTTGTAAAACTTTTTAATCATGT
The DNA here is from genome assembly GCA_002192655.3 of Mamestra configurata. Lineage (NCBI taxonomy): Eukaryota > Metazoa > Arthropoda > Insecta > Lepidoptera > Noctuidae > Mamestra > Mamestra configurata. The sequence goes on along the minus strand of NDFZ01001009.1, from coordinate 6,542 downwards.
GCTTAGTTTAAATACTGATTGGCATATTTTAAATTCAGTTTATCCATCCAAGAACAAAGAATCTGCTAATCATTAATACGCCTGTTTTTGCACAAGGAGACGGAACAAATAAAACAATAATAATCTTAAGAGGTAAGTCACACAAGCAAACTATTTGCTTAAAAGGATGCTCCATATTGTAAATAGAAATAAGAATTTTAGTTGATGCAATAAACATTTTTTTTTTTTTTTTTTAAGTCGTTCCAGCATCTACTGACACTGAATTTGAAGCTACTACGGAATGTAGGTCAAGGTCAACAACAGGTAAGTAGAAGATCTTGTTTTAACTTTGTTTATATCTATAGCTATGTTTATGTCACGAATCAACTAGAACTTAAAATCTGTTAAGCACAGTCGCCGTCGGGGTCGACCACGCTAAACAAACTTATCCAGATGTCGTCCAAGACTAGTTGCTAGACAAACTTGACCAGAGGTCACCCAAGCCTGGTTGCTAGACAAACTTAACCAGAGGTCGCCCAAGACTGGTTGCTAGACAAACTTGACCAGAGGTCGCCCAAGACTGGTTGCTAGGCAAACTTGGCCAGAGGTTGCCCAAGACTGGTTCGAGGTAAACTTGGCCAGAGATCGCTCAAGACACAGAGGTTTGGAAGGAAAAAGTGGAGGATTTTGCCCAATAGTGGACATAAGTGCAGGCTAACAAAAAAGCATATGGTAAGGTTTTTTTTAAATTAATAAGCTTTGTATCGTAATTAAAAAAAAAGAACAAACGAATAATTTTTTTCCTTAAAAAATAACACCGAAAATATTTAAAAAATAAATAAAATAATGTTAATAATCATATAAAAAATATCTGTGGTTCCAGCGCAGATTTAAAAAAACAAACGAGCATAATAGAAATAACTTACACACAAATGTTAACCGTTTAGAAATTTAGGAGTAACCAAGCTTTACTTCAGAACCTAAATGTAGTTGCAACGACATATCAATGCGACACTTAGAGATTTTCGCAGCTCTCTAGACACAAATATGTATAAAATATCTTATTGTACTAATTTACAAAAGAAACGCGTACAATTTCAAATCCATTGCGTGGATAAAATAATAATGCTCATAAATATCTGTTAATTTCGTTTTTTTTTTGCGACGGAGTGTCTGTACTGCCCCACCGTGACTCTACCTGATGCGAGTGGCTCTGCCTGATGCGAGTGGCTCTGCCTGATGCGAGTGGCTTTGCCTTGACTGAGCCGCCTATAGCGCTGAAGCGGACTGCGGACGAACAGCAGTATTCGGTCTGGCGGCACGGTTCAGCGGCTCCTGGGAGTAAAGAGGTGAACCGATTCTCCCACATTGGGTTCTCCAAGGGTGACGTTCGTGAGCCAGCAGCTCGGACCGAAATGATGCAATGACCGATCTTGTACCGTGGGTAGGATCGACTCACTGACTCTAACTATCTAATTCACCAATAATTTAAAATTCAAGCACAAAAATTCGACTGCTCCTGCATGTGTTCCACTGAAAATTGAACCGCATTTTTTTCCATTTTTCGTTTGACACCGAAAACTTCCAAATTTCAAATAACTTAAACTTAAAAAAATATTCTGGACAACAAAGGTAGAAAAAGATTCTTGCAAGAAGGATTTACTTTTTGCCAAAGTAATAAATCAGAGTCCACAATGCTGCACTATGTACTAATTTATTATCGACCCCTTCGGACAAAACCGGATGTCTTTGTATAACATTTTGACGTAACGAATCAGTTACAAAGTGAAACAGCCCGCCCATAGAGCTGGAGGTCGTAATCGCACTAACGAGCACCAATGCAATGCGGTTGACACTCAAATATTGTGATTCGATTTTTACAAACTAATTACTGTTAACGGGTATTGAATAGAATTTTATTGAGGAAGTCAACAAAAACTGTTTTAATAAATACTTAACTAACTATTTACACTAGAAATAAAAATAAAAACCCCTAACTAAATTAACCCAAAAATATGGCGTCAAAAAATTCATCCGCATCGCTGTCGACTGGAAGTGTACCCAAAAGACTGGCGGCATTGCCACGTTGTATGGCAATGCTTATTCTTTGACCAAGGTAAAAGCCAGCCCTTGGGTCACGTGAAGTGTCAACTAAGCGTCTTGACAGATCTTAAAACAAGTTATGTGCACTCGGACCCCAAGACCCGAGAGTTACAACCCCAAACGGCTCGAAAATATAACTACCAACAAGTTAATTATATTCCCGCCACTTGAGGTTCTCTGCAGCCGCAGTGGCAGCGCCAGCACAGCACGAAGAGCTAGGAAGATGGGATGGCACAAGTGTATCGACACAAGTAGCGCCCCATACTAATGGCCTACACATCTTCCATGGAAATAATGCCATGCCATCCGATCTCTTGCCATCGTCACGTGCCAGGCCATTGGATTCTAACACAGCCGGAACGCCGACGGTGACGAGAACTCGTCGGATGATGTCGTTAAGATTCGCGTGCCGCGCAATGCAACCCGCGCTACGGCTGCATGAGAGGCAGCGGTGTCCGAGGCTGTTGACAACTTCGCCACAGTGGCAGCGATAGGAGAACAAAAAGGAGCGCCAAGACGTAGGCAGGCAGCGAGGCGGAAAATAGTATCGTCGAACATGGTGCCAATGTTCGACGACGGTAGTGCGTGAAGCCAGAGACCCGACTCCCACACACCCACAGCCAGCAGGCGCGCACGCTCTGTAGTAGTAGTTGATGTGGCAATAAGTTTTTCCTGAACTTGCCTGTAGAGCGGCTCGTCCCACCGTCCCTGGGATGAAGGGTAGTCGGGCGGATTTGAATTCGGGCAAGCGAGTCGCCAGGCCTCCACAGCCTTGGTGAAGTACGGCACATCAAAATCAATCAGTGTAGAAACTAGAATATTCCTGATCAATTTATCAGTGCCGTACACCGGGGATATAAAAGTCAGTAAACTAATACTGGTAATTTTGCGGACGCCGAGGCCTCCCATACGGATTGGAAGGGTTGCTTGCGCCCAGGCTCGGTCGTCCATGGCCACATTTAAAATTAAAGCAAGTGTATGCTTGTTAATTTGATCCATTTTGTCCAAAAGGTGGGGGTGCTTCCATAAATGGAAAGCACGAAGGAAATATAATAATTTTGGGCCGAAACAGCAACAACGAATAAGAGTGATGGCCGAATGCATGTTAACTTTTATTTATTATTATTTATTTTTTTTTGTTCAGGTTAACCAACAATTGTTTATTTTTACAGCAGTACATTAGCAGGTTGTTATTTATAACAGAATACAATTGCGGGTGCAACAATTAATTATAGTTTAACACCTGTAGCACAAAAAACAAATAGTAAAACCATTAATTATTAAATTAAATTAAATTACAATAGATTCATTAAAAATATAAGTGAATATAATGTGAAAATCAAATTAATAACTTAGAACATTAAGAAGATAATTTTTTTTAAATAAAATACTAATTGAAATTGCTTTGAAAATTATATTATAAATTAGACTAAAATAAATTAAGTTAGGTACATTGGCAAAATTAAAACGAAATAAAACAACAGCAAAAATCAAAATGCAGGCTGTGGTAAGGTAAAAAACTATAAACATCCAATTCCGTTACAAACACAAGAAATATTCATTAATAATAAAAAATAAAAAACAACATAAACAAAATAAAACAACTTGGAGCAATCTTTCCGAAACGTCATTAAAATTTTGATTTTTTTCTTCAACAAAATCAGGAAAATAATTCTCAAAGATTGGGCACCCAAGGAGACGAAGAGAGCGTTTGACCATAATTTTGATTTCAGGTGTTGAATTTTGGAAGTGTAAGTAGTCTGTCAGTGTTGTCCGATAAAAAAAAATCGCATTTGGAAATGTTTAGATCAAGTCCTATGGAATGGAATTGATTTTTTAAAAATTGTAGGTCATTTAAGACAGTATCTACATCGCCTCCAAGGGTTCCATCATCGAGATACCAAACGTTAAATTTAGAATTTAGTTGTCGAATAATTGGGTGAATGACATTTTTGATGTCAACCTTCAGGATGACCTCTCCTTTGCCAGAATTTAGATAGGTCGGCAGTGCGTGTACGGCAGCCTCACAGCCCCCTTTGGAGCCGTAACCAAGCTGCAGGGGCTGGAATTTTTTCGAAAGAACCTCACTATTAAATTTACAACAAATCTTGGCTGCTATACGACGGTAAGTAGTTCCCACGGCAATGGGACGAATGCCGCCATCCCTCTTGTGCAGGGCACATAAATTAGCCCCGTACAAGACATCGATGACGGCTTCATTTACCTTGCCGTAGAGCATAAGGTTGACCAGAGCCGTAAGCTCCTTCAAAAGCAACTCACCTGCTTCCCCGGCGACTGAACAGACAAGGTCTTTAAGTTGCTGACTAAGGCCGTCGAGGCCGCCAGCAGAGCAACTCCGGAAGGACTAACAGCTGTGATCACCTCACGACCTGTAACGGTGAGGATGTGAATATCCGGATTAGGGGGGTCGGAAAAAGGAAGGTCATCCGCTGGGGCAGGGTGTTTGGTCTCCAGAGCTGCGAGAGTCACATCGCCACTAAAAAGTATCCTGGCTGCCCCGCTGATGTCACCTTCCCCTAACCTAGCTTCGACCAGATTGGAAATGCCTTTTTTTACCTCTGTGTCGATAATTTTGTGTCCTNGCTGCCCCGCTGATGTCACCTTCCCCTAACCTAGCTTCGACCAGATTGGAAATGCCTTTTTTTACATCTGTGTCGATAATTTTGTGTCCTAATTGTGGGCCGAGACGTTACAGTTTTCTTTAATTTGTGCAGTTAAAGTTTTTTTGGTAGCCAAATTCTTATTTACTTGTAAAACTCTATAAGGGAAGGTGAGTGGACGGGTTTGGTCAAGTGACTTTGTCTAGCTCATAAATGTTTTCTCCTAGTTAAGGTTGAACAACACTGTCTAGCAGTGGAAATCATAACTTTAATCATCATCGTCTTCCCTTGTGTTATGTACATGTTACGGAGGATCAGTGCAACACTTTTACTTCTTCCATTCTCCCATTTTCTTTCATGACATTTCATCTCACAAAATTCTTCCTATGACTGAAGTTGGGAATAAACAAGAAATTAAATATCAGTATATCTCATTGAAACGAGCTGTATACTTGCAATGATGTTCGATCATGTGAATCGACCCTAATATTAAAATCCAATTTTATAAATTAAATTCCAAAAACTCGAAAGGTTTTAACATCCACTCAACACGATTTTTTTTATAATAAAACTCGTCTAATAATATTTCATTGAATCTCGAAGGAATCTATTGAAAGTACTAGCGCAGTTCAATAAACCGAACGAAAATATGGAGGTCCGTTTCTGTTATTATGTTTATGAATTCATTCGATATCAAAAGTTTGCGTTGCATTCATAAAAGGCTATTCGCATTTACGCAAACATTTTTCTTCATATACAAATAAGAATACCCGTTTCATTTGAAAATGAAATGCGATGAATTGCGGTGTTCGTTTATGTTTCTTTTTGTATTAACATCGAATACAGAGAGATGCAAATACGTAGAAAACGATGGGGAGAGAGACTGATAATCCAGAGTTTCAGAATAAATGTTAGCATTGGAATTGAGAAGCAAACACAATCGCGTCGGCACTGGCAAGTATCGCCTCTCGCTTTTGCATCGACTTGAGTATTTACATTCTATATTCACACACATTTTTAAAGTTAATTCAGTGTTAGGTATAAACAGATATTATGAACTATTCATGATGTTCCGTACGTGTTGATTCACTTTTGAATTCTTCTGCAACTTTTGTGTTGCAATGTGTTTTTGACTGCTTCATTTACACTGTTGTAACTTGAAATTGAAGTGTAATATGACGAGAGAGCCAATTCTACTTATTTTTAAACAACGTTCGCATTCGCATCTGAGACACAATCTGTCAAAAAAGCTTCAATTTCTTGACATTTTTGAAAGATTACGACATAAATGTGAATGCGAACGTTGCTTAAAAATTAGTAGAATTGGCTCTCGCTAATTCTGCTAATTTTGCAAAGATGCTGGTCCTCTAGAAAATACTGAAATTTCACATGGTCAATCTTCAAATATTTTGATTTTTCGACAATCGCTACTGCCGATAGAATGCTATTTTGTGTTGAGCCAAATGCTGGTTAGCTTGCTCTAATCTTTTCGAAGTAAAAAGCAAGCACAGTTTTCTAGGTAGAATGATTACAAAAGCTAACCTAAGAACGTAGCTTCACATATTATCTAGAACATTGTGGTCGAAGCGGTAATACGATTTTTACTTCCCAGCACGAACCGCAAGCGTTTGTGCGACACTTTAGTTAAGATTAGTGTTTATTTACAACCTCATTGGAGTTTTGCGACCGCGGCTGAACAGCGTGAGGTTCTGTGTACAATTTTTATTTTGGAAGCGTTGCTTTCGATAGAAAAGATGGCTGTATTGTGTAATACAGTCATCGTTTATATTCGTTCCCCAATCGGTTAGGACTGTTTTTGGACACATCACGTAAAAAGTC
>NDFZ01001008.1:0-12498 GCA_002192655.3 Mamestra configurata | reverse complement strand
GTAGTAAGTATCATAAAACATAAATTGAGCCACGTGAATCTTGCTCTTCAAATATTATGGTTACAACTTCTAAGTTATAACCATATAAAGGTCAATACGTTCGATCGTGCTCGAATGAACGTAAAAACGTCGAGTGTTTTCGTACATGTGGACTACACATTAATGAAATCATTCAGGCCGATCAGCTTATTCCATTTGTCTATGCCATGGTTTCAAGAAACGAACGCGGAATTCACGTTGCATTCGACGGGTTATCATCGTTGAGTGACTTAAAAAGTTTTTTTTTGTATTTTTTTTTAATTGCGATCTCAGTGCTTTGTTTCTTGTATTCGTATCTTGTTATTTTTTATATATTATTAATGACGACACGTGACTTTAATTTTGCGTTAAACGCTTTCTATAATATTTTTAATCACCAGTTATTTTTTTTTGACGATTCGTAAAAAAATATCGCAATAAACATGTAAAAACACCAATTAGTTATAATATGTCGTTGGTATAATGTTCTACACTGTATTGTTAAAGTTAATAAGTACCTAAGTAAATGAAAATAAAAGTCAAATAATATTTTACCAAAATTCACAGGTTTTTGTCGTATATAAATCGTATGTTGTAATTAGAAATAGTAGTCGTGTTGTCAATAATTAAATATGCCATTTGTAATGTTAAAATTTTCAAATTTTGTATGAAATAAACGCATATCGGATATCGAAATACTATTAATATAAATAATATTGAAATATAAAAATTTAAACTAGTTTAGTTTGAGATGATAGTATCGGGAACAAAAGGGTATATTTTCGAGATTTTCGTACAAACTTCAAAATATGGATTTTGTTAATCAATAATTTAATAGAATGGCGTTTTTAAAAACTTCAAAGTGACGTTACAAACACACTTAGCCTATATAATTATTTAGAATCAGTTTTTAAGACAGTTATCAAATTTTGAAACAACAAACTCAATGTCATACAAGACTAAGTTCGAATTCCATAGCATACTTATTTAGCTATACTACTGAGTTGGATGTAAATTTGTAATGTCCATCAACGCTTATACTAACACACGCCAAAACAAAATCAATATGAATAAAAATACGTATTCTAAACATACTGCCTTAATAATAAGTTTATATCAATCGACTCAATACAGATTGGAATTCTCGTATTCAAGCCCCATTTGTATGGAGCAATTTTATTGCCTGTTAAACACAATTATTCAGAGCAATAACTCGACACGGTCTACCACAGATGGTACAGGCACCAGCACACGAGGCCACCCGAAACTGTCAAATTTTTCCAATCAACTTTGAACCTAATACTCTAGCGATAAAGTTGAAAATATATTTTTAAAAAAATTGACAGATGATTGTAGATTGATGTGCTGGCGCCTGTACAGCGTTATTGCTCCAACGTATTGTATTTAACGAGCTATCAAGTTTTCCTGACGACAGCTAAAATGTTTAAAGTGTGAAAAGTGTGTTTTGTATGTTCCTAAATAGCATGTTAGTCGTTTAATGTCATTTCATACAAAATCTCCCTTAATCCTTGTTTGTATATCTGTTTCGAGATTTTTGACTACCCACTTATGATATGGGTGTTATAGGCCTTTTAGTATACCAATCTTCTAATTTTAGGGTCTCTTTTCATTATGACGTAACATGTGTTTTAGAATTGTCGGTTTCTTAATCTTTCTAACATTTGAAATTATCAGTTTGACAAAAAATAAATATTTTATCTAAATTCTAGAACAAACTTCAATGACAATATTAAATTGAGATTTTTACAAGTCTAATAATTTTTTAGAAAAGTATTTTTTTGCTACATTAAAATTACGAAAAAAGTCACCATCTTGTTACGCCCTAATGAACGGAGTCCATCACCACATATTATGTATAAAATATAGTTATAAAAACGTTGTAAGCAACTAGTCTTTTTTATAAGTATCGAGCTATTAAGATCTAAGACCATGTTCCCGCTTTAAAAGAAATTGGAACAAAAAACATAAATTGATGACATATTTGATACCTTCGTAAGAAAACATCGTTAATGTAAAATAAACTTTAAACTATTTGGTTGTAAGTCGGAACATGGTCCGAGAAAAAAATATTTTTTAATAAGAAATTAAAATCATTGACAGATNTTAAAAGAAATTGGAACAAAAAACATAAATTGATGACATATTTGATACCTTCGTAAGAAAACATCAATGTAAAATAAACTTTAAAGCCATAAGCCATAGCTATTTGGTTGTAAGTCGGAACATGGTCCGAGAAAAAAATATTTTTTAATAAGAAATTAAAATCATTGACAGATAAAACACGTAAAACTGGCAATAATTACTCTTGAGTTATAAACGATATTTTTTAATAAAACGAAGGGAAAAAAATGTAAAAAAATAAAATGCTTTTGTAAACTAAGCTGGTTATTTATTATGATAAGTAAATCTTCTAAAACTGGCGTTTTTGTTTTATTTTATTGGATCCTTTTTATTTATTATTTAATGTTTTAATTAACATCAAATGATTCCTCCCGCTCTGGACAGAGAGGGAGGCGTGTCAGACTCTTATTAACTAAAACCCATCCGTGTTCCTTCAGTTACCGTTTGCGTTCCAGGGCTGCGGTAGCTCATTAGAATAATCCCGCAACCCTGGCAGGCACTAGCCCTTCGACTATGTTGACCTCTCGTTTTGAGGCGTGCGTGTGGAACACAGCAACAATTTAATTGAATCCTGGATACACTGGGTTAAGGAACATGAGATATAGAAAAATACAATATTTTTCGAAGTATTTTTATTAATTATCATTATCACATACCTGTTTCATTTTCAATCTTAATCTATTTTTATAGAACATTTTATCATAAAAACATAATTCATTCATTCCACATATAACAATAATTACTATTCACGATTGAAATCACATAACCTACATTTTTACATGGGTTCTAAATACATCTTAAAAACTTACCCTACTTATAAAAAATGTACTTAATGTCTATTATACAGTAGGTTTAATGGGAAGATTTAGCTATTACAATAGGATTTATATTTGCATATTACTAATTTATGCTAATCAAAATAAATTTCTTCCTTATTATTATTAACTTAGGACAACATTGTCTATTTTGAAAATTCATGAAGATAAACATTTTATTGCCAAAAATATTAAATCAAGCTACACTTGGATTGAGCAGATATTCTTACCGGTGACTAGAAATAGACAATGCGACCTATGTTCTTAATTATAAACCTATTATTTTATTATGGCAACATGGAATGACATGAAAATGGCCGTTTTAAAAGAGATTCTTAAATTGAACTAAGAAACGATGAATAATACCTACTGAATTTTGTAGAATTCCTACGAAATTCTTGCGATGAAATGAACTTAAGAACAGGGTAAGTACTAAGTATTTATAACATGTCCCATACTTTGCAATTGTCTTTCAGCTTAACTTAATTAAATATAACAAGCAATGATTTCTATATCTTAATCTTATAAATAATGTCTGTAACATTTAGTAAGTAATTAAATTAAAATAGCTGCCTCCTTTTATAGAGATGCTTATAATTCCCGCCATTTTGTCCCGACAGATGGCTTTTACACAAAATGGCTGATATTTACAGACTCCGATCACAATACGAAATAGAGGATGAGAATTAGCCTTATTTAAGTATCCAAGTAGGTTTTTCTGCAAATAAAAATATTATCCTGTCGGGTAATAATTTTCACCCTGTCGGGTAATCATTTTCACCTTTGATGAACTGAAGGTCATTCTCATTCTTATAAAGCGTTTAAACTTAATTCGCAATATCATCTCGGCGCCAATCAATGTCAAACTTGTCAAAATGTAGAGAAATTAGGGGTGTTTTTAACAATCTGCGAGTGCGATATAGATGATGTAAATTCTGCGCTAAATTCGGTGTTGTGTGGACGCACTAAATGACCTACGCCCGTCTGTTTCTTACACACGAGAGTGACACTTCAGTCATTTTTAAATCCAAGATGGCGTCTCGTCTTAACCTAAAAAATAATCTACTAGGAACATAACCTAAACATGATTCGTCTCCACGACATCTTCTACATCCTTCTTTTTCGTCTTCTTTCCTTCTAAGTCCGCGTAAATGTCTTCTAGACTCCTCATTTTCGTTTCAGGGACACACCAGATGAGGTAGAATACGTTTGCGAGGCAGATGAATGAGAATACCCAGAAAGTGGAGTGGTAGCCTATCCAGACGTTTAGGGGAGCGAATAGTTTGAGGAGTGCGAAGTCGGTGGCCAGAGATATTGCCATGATGAGGGTCGCTACTGTGCCTCGGAGCTGAAAACAAAAAATAAAACAGTGGTTTCAATGAGGCTGAAAAAAAAATAGTATCTTCAAAAAGGAGGAAACAAAGTAATTTAGTGCTCAGCGATATCCTTGAAAAGACGGTCGAAATTGTATTAAAGTAGGTTTCTTAAGCGTTGTCTAACTAGAAAGCGATCATCACGTTCATTTGATTGGTAAAACCGGAAGATCTTTCAGCGTGACGACGCGTTCGGTTTTGACGAACGAATGTACGACGATCGCGTATTCGTGCAATGATCGCTTTCTATTAGTACTACGCCTAGCCCTTATAGTTTTAGCCTAAGAGCTACCGAACCATCCGACTAAAACACACAAGGACCAGATTTAAAAAAACCGCGTGATGCCTGCCATTCTTTATTTTCGAAATTGACCGAGCCAAGCCTTGTCCCAACTATATTCGGCTCCCACTATTTAAGGTTTCTGCTTGCATACACATAGCGAACTTCCGAATAGGAATAGGAAAAATGATTTCGGTACGTCTTCTCCAAGTAATTGTCCTGGTTTTGGTGGTATACTTTCTGCTGACTACTTTCGTAACCCCTTAAATACATTCTAAAGTGACTTAAAAGTCAGACCCACTTGATTTGATCTTTTTTGTTGCAAACTCTATGCTGAATTGACTCTTCCAACTCTAGCGAGGGCAGAAAAGCCTTTTATCTGCGTCAAATACTTCTAACAAAAGTACCAGGCTCGCATATAACAAAAGAGCCACCGAACTCACCTGGAAGTTAAACATCTCAGTCATAATGACGAACGGCAGAGGTTGCAAGCCCGACGCGTCAGCGAATATGCAAAAACATAGCGCGACGATCGGCACCCAGCCTGGCATGAAGACGCCGATGCTTTGGAGGTAGAACCAGACGCCAAGGAGACACATACTGAACCCGGCTACCACGCTTGTTACTGCTAGGAGAGGCTGGAAATAAGAGATCAAAAAGTTAGCGCAATATGTAGCTTGTATGGCAGTGCCATAGATAGGTGCCTACTATTGATTAGGTAATAATCCAAAGAGGTGATGTTTCAGTGTCCAGTTACGCTGTATCAATGTCATTGAAGAAATCGTTCATCCTAATAAGTACCTAGTCCTTAGAATAATTAATTGTCGTATCAATGAGAGGTCGCAATACCTATCACATTTGTGAAATCGATTGATGTAACTGTCTGTTATCGTTTTCGATCTTCTGGGTATTTTCTGTTCTGTAAGATAGATAATTTGAAGAAAGATCATAGGTAGGTACCTATTGCGTCGCGTCTGTATAGTGTGGGTAGGTACCTATACCCCGATGGCATATTATATACAAAGGGTATTCTATCCCTTTGCGTAAGCCATCGGGGTAGATACTTCAAGTCCCAGTTATGATAGCGAACCTCTTGCCATCCGGAAACGAAATCCGACTCCAGGCTGTTGCTGAGAAATTCCTCATGAAAAATCTCAATAACACTGCTTGGGAATCGAATTCAAGACCACCACCTACCTAAGTAGGTACCGAGTAAAACGGGGTGGATAGAAATGATGGGGTGAATATAAACGAAACTGATTGGAATTTTCACGTTTTTTAAATATTTTTTTACAGTAATGAAGAACAACAATTTATTAGGTATCAATTATTTTATTTTTAAATGGACGCTTTGTGAGAAACTATTAATGTGGTATTTATGTGAAAATCCCAATAAAAGTTACATTTTTATTCACCCCTGCATTTCTATCCACCCCGTTTTACGGTAGGTACTCATAATTCGCACCTGCGATGATTAAACTAATAAATAGGTAGGTAATCATGCCATAAGCAGAACGAGCATCAATATATAGGTATCCATAGTTAAGCCTGCTAACAAAATCGTTCCGTCACGCAATGAAATTTCCTCTTTGATGACCTAGAATTAGGTTTCGACACGTCAATTACTACCTAATACAATAGGAAATGGATCCATGTCCTAATAAATCCAATGGCCCTACCCTTAAAGCTGATCCATTTCACAATTCCTTTCGAACACTTAGCTCAGTCCAAAACGTGATTTCAGCCCATTAGAAACAGTGCGTCAAGACATGATGCTACAAATTTCTATAATACCTGGTTACTTAGTTAACTAAGTACTTAATTCCTTCATACTTAACAATATAACAAGCTAAAGTAGGTAAGTCACGCTGCTTCTATTATAAAACCCAGTACTTAAATAATAGAGTTATTAACGAAATTATTAGCTATTCCACGTACCAGGCTGTCATAACGCCTAAGAGATTCCATCATAAGGTATTATTAAGTTTTCTTGGCGTTTTCCACTAGTTTCTATGGGGCTCTAGTACCTACATACTGGAAGTAGTTTTGTTTTATTGTTTATGTGATTGTCTGGTTTTATAGGCGTCTCAATGGTTTCATGACCTGCATGAGCTGTAATCAAAATAATTATACCTAAGCTCGGTTTTGACTCAGTGATTAAATCTTATAGCCCTTGAAAACTCATGAGTAATTGGAAACCATAAAGTTTTCCATAAAGTGGGAGTGGGGAATCAAAACCGCGACCTGAACATACCTAGACAATCCCTAAATCTTTATGTAGGACAATGGTCCAACATGTGTGGAAACCAAACCTCGATCGATAGATCCCTAGAGGTGTATACCTGTAACTACCAAGAAGTATAAACTCTAAATAGTAGGTCTCCCTAAGTTAGGTTTGCCATCACCATAATTGCCGACGCCGGGCAGTCTTAAAAATTTGGGTGAAATGGAAAATTTTCCTGGGACATCCCCGAAAAAAAAAAGGTCATATAATTAAAAAAGAAAAAAATATATAATAATCTATCACAGCTTGTTTGCAATGTAAACTACAACGTCGGCAATTTTGCAGCAACGGATTTAGCTTGTAAGCGGCTTACGATTACTAATGAATTTTAAACTAAGTTTAGTTTTCATTTGTTGCTTCTCTTTTTAATTTTCAATCAATCGAGTTTCCCTTGACACAAAAAGGTGTCCGGGTCTTACCAGGACAACTTTTGAAAACTCCGCCCGGACGCTCCCCAGTCGCCCTCCAAATTAGGACAAATTCGGGGAAACCCGGACGGATGGCAACCGTCTAGGGTTCCTAAGTCGCTAATACCACGAAACGGATTTGATACGGTTTCACTAAAAAGAGCGATAAATAAGGAAGGTTATAATTCAGGAGGTGCTCCTCATTTTCTTTGTTAGTTATTTGCACCCGTGTGAAGCCGGGGCAGGTCGCTAGCCTGCGTTCCCAAATCACTGCGCAAATCGATTCGTGCAACAACAATTTACATATTTTGATGCTACATCAACCTATTGAGGAGAGGAGAGGAGCTTGTGGCTAAATAATAACAGCCGCATGGGTCGATCTTTAAGGTTAAGCAACGCTTGCCGAGGTTGGTCTGTGGATGGTTGACCATCTTAACATACCGAGACTCCTCCGTGCCTCGGAAAGCACGTTAAGCCGTTGGTCCCGGCTGTCATTTGTAGATCTTTGGCAGTCGTTACGGATAGTCAGAAGCCAGATAATCTGACACCAGTCTTGCCAAGGAGTACCGTGTTACCGTAAAATACTGGTATTCAGCTGAATCCGGTTTGACTGGAAGCCGACCCCCCAATATAATTGGGAAAAGGCTAGGCAGATGATGATCAACCTATTGTAACAGGCACATCGGCTCTTTCGAATTGATTGCACGTGTTTGGGTTTGTTGCCAAAATTCCAAGACCCTACGTCTTCTGTTAAGGCTTGTTACACACAACGCAAATGATTTGCTAAGAAAAAGTAGCGTTCGGTTCTGCACTTTCGCCAAAAATAAATTGGCTACACTACATACAGACCATAGCGGCAACACCCAATCCAAAAAATACAATTTTATTAAGTAGGTACCTTCTTTCATTGCTTAAGGCTATCTAAATAAATTTAGGGTCAACTGGGACACTTTTAATAAGACTTTATTTAGGACATAAAAAAGTTGCGTTCGGTTCTGTAAGACATTCTTAGCGAATCACGCCTGTGTCAGTGGGAGCTTCAATTCTGTAAACATCTCACCGTGTTAAATTGTAAGTGAGCATGAAGTGAGCTGTCAATCCATACCAAGAAGATGGAATGACAGTTCACTTCATACTCACTCCACGTAAGTTTAAGTACACGGTGAGACCGTGAGACGTTGACAGAATATACAGCAGTGCAATTATGTAAACATCTCACACTGTAAACTTAGGTGAAGTGAACATGAATAAGCGGTCAATACAAACAAGATGGAATGACAGTTCACTTCATGTTCACTACACCGAAGATAACACGGTGAGATGTTGACAGAATAGACCGGCTGGAAGGATGGAATGACAGTTCACTTCATTCTCACTTCATCTAAGTGAACACGATAAAATGTTGAGAGAATAGACCGGCTGATCACAGTGTAAAGAAGCCCTAACAATATTTATAATTATTCTATCAAAGCTAAAAATAACATGTTAATCATAAATTCATCACGAGCCAATAGACATTTTAAACAATGAAGGTGATTCAGGCGTTTCGGATAGCTTAGAAACACCTGATCAACGAGCAATATAGACAAATGCGGGCTTCCAGCAAACGTTCCAATTGGAAATTAAGGTACTTATTGACATGTCAAACATTGGTAGATAATAGGGGGCGAGACAAATGCCATTGTTGAAGCACAAATCCAGACTCCGGGTTGTTAGTGCTGAAGACAGAACAGGCTTTTTAGGGTTCCGACGGTCAATATGAAAAACGGAACCCATATAGGGTCACTCTTGTCTGCCTGGCTGTTTGTCCGTCTGTCACAGACAATTTGCTCTGAATCTACTGATTCCAATACACCGTAGACTACAGGATTCAGTGAAAATTTGGCAAATACGTTATTCTGTTACCCAAACACAGACGCGTTACATAAATAACTAAATTTGATTAGGGGGTCACGTTTTTGGAAAATTATAAAAATATAGTTTCTCACACCGTATACATCTGTGTGAGCTTAAAATCAATATACCTACCTCTATAAAACTCATCGTTACTGAGTCAACAATCACTCAGTCACTCAGTGCTTGAGTGACTGAGTGATTGAGTGACTGACAAACACCGCACAGCTGAAAGTACCTACTGGTCGTAAATGGTAAAATTTGGCATGTAGGTTCCTAGGGAAGTGTAGGGGAGCACTAAGAGAGGATTTCCCGAAATTTATAAGGGAACGGGAAAAACGCAACGCGTACGAAGTCGCGGGCAAAAGCTAGTAGTTTATATTTATGTACATTGAGCTCGGACGTAAGGAGCTCAATTTACATAAATATAAACTACTAGCCAGTAAGTAGTCCGAGCATAAAATTAAAAAAAAAAATACAAAAAATGGTCTTTGCTTAAGTATACCTAGGTAAAAAAGAGGTGTAAAACATTTGATTCGGAACCCTTTGCGCGTGAGTCCGATTCGCACTTGGCCGGTTTTTTGTATTTACATACCTTCAGGTACCTATACGTGCATTTCACTGTTTGCCCGTTTCTTCCTTAATTAGCATTATTTTTTATTTTAAATGCTTGAACAAGTCTAGTTAGGTGGGTGTTTAGTTAAACATGACTTACTTTATTTCCTACGTACCTAGGTAGCATATTGTTAGGTTTAGTGGCTAGTAGGTCCTAGTTGGATTACCAGGTCGTGTTCAATGAGGTTTCTACATAAAGATTTTGACAAAACCTCATTCCTCATCCCAGAGTTTGAATTCGTGCCTAGGTACTTTATGCTCACTCAAGCATTTAAAATAGCAAGAGAAGTGTGTGTTTTATATATAAACGAAAAACAATATAAATAAGACAGTTGGATCTTACCTTCCTCCCAGCCCTATCAACAAGCTGGCACGCCAAAAACGACCCAAAGATCTGCACAGCAGCGAGCAATATCGACTGCTTGTTCGGCGACAAGGCGATGCGAGAGTCAGGATCCCGGCTGGCTTCAGTGAAGATGTGGCTGGCGTAGACCAGGACAGCGATGCAGCCGCAAAATTCTCTGGTCAAGTTCACTATGAGTGCGACCCAGAACGCTTTGACAGCAGTCTTGTCGGAAACTGTTGGGGAAAAATAGTCTTTGAGTTTGTTTGTGTGAACGCGCTAATCTCCGGAACTGCCACATTCATGAGAAAGGCTAGATGCTACACGGCAACGGGAAATTCTTACGGGAACGGGAAAAAACGGGATATGCGCGTACGAATTCGCGGGCAATAGCTAGTAGTGTATAAGGCGTGAGGTACTAACTCCACGCGGGCGGAGTTGCGAGCGGCAGCTAGTAAACGTATTTGGATTACAACTAATGAATTACAAATAATAATGAATTAATAAATAAATAAACTATTCAGAATTCAGATAAGTAGATCATAATCTGGATTAGGACATCTTCATCTGCTTAGACTTTTTCCCCACTATGATGGGTCGGCTCCCAGTCAAACCGGATTCAGCTGAATAGGTACCAGTATTTTACGTGGAGCGGCTGCCTCCCAGACCTCCACAACCTATTAACTGGATTAGCACATACCATACTTTAATCCCGGTGGTACGTATCCTTGGGTTAAAACACTTTTCACGTGGGCCATAACCGCGGGCAGAAGTTAAAATAATAAAATTAGATAAGGCAAAAATGACGTTTCAGCTACTGTTGGTAGCTAATTTGACAGTTGGTTAAAGATAGATACGTTATTGAAACGGGCCGTTAGGGGCTGAACGGATTTAGATTAAACTTGGCACTTAGGTAAAAGTTGTCTTGGAAAAGGACATGGGTGCCTAAGATACTTTTTAGTCGCAGAAGCATGTTCCCTTAGAATCAGTTTAAATTTTCACGGGGACGAAGTCGCTGGTAGAAACTAGATTAAGTATATTGATTCATTCGAGGGCGACGTTCGGAGTAGTTTAAGGTTTTCGATAATATCAGATTTCATCGATGCCAGACTAAAAACGCTTTAAAGTAACTTGACTCGATTACACCGAGGGCCCTCTAATCTTGCGTTCTAGACAGTTTAACCTTTTGAACGCCAGAGCATAAACGCATCGGCGTGCCCCCGACGCCAAGACACAAATTCGCCGTAGGTACTTTTTGTCACACGCGCTTGCTTGTTTGTGACAATGGCGTTCAAAAGGTTAAGCGTGTAGGTAGATAGTTTGTAAAACTGTAAGAGTACTATTATATACAGTGATCGGATAATCGGGCGCTTATATACCTACTTAAACTTCTTTGCGTGAAAGAATAATATGGACATTCCTTTCTGAAGAAATAAATAATCCCGGGTTCCCGGGATTGAACAATAAATGGAGCTACACATAAAAGTACAATTGTTTCAATTCCCTTAGTAGTCAAGGCTGCTGGCCTGTTACTAAATCAGTTCTCATAAAACTTTCACTGTAAAGTAAAAGTTCCAGTAGAATCTATCGTATATATCGTTAACGTAAGTGAATCTTGAATTTAAAATACTAAAACCCATAGTATTTTGGTTTAATTTTATGCGACATACACAATTTGTATCATATATAGTCCTCCTTGCCGATTTCGACAACGGCGACCCCAAGACACTACTTCCTAAGTTCCTAGCGTGTACGTACGCGCACATCCCTTTTTAGTGGTCTAAAACCATTTTCGCATTATTAATGAAACCGGTTTGTGGAATATCGATAAGATGTTTTTAAAGTTTATGATGGACATAGGTAGAAACAATTTTTGTGTTTATACATATATACAACGTGTAACAGAATAAACGCNCAATTTTTGTGTTTATACATATATACAACGTGTAACGGAATAAACGCAATACCTCTTAAAGGATCATTGTTCTCATCATTATGAACAACTTTTACAATGGGACCAACGCTTAAAACGCGAAAAAAAAATCAACTCCCCCATACATTTATGTGCGCATATCTCTGCAAAATGTATTGAACAGCTGATTTTTTTTTCGCGATTTCGGGATCGGTCCCATAGTAAAAGTTGTTCAAAATGATGAGTACCATGACCCCTTGAGAAGGATTGCGTTTATTCTGTTACACGTTGTATAGTAAATTTGTAATGTAATTTTTTTTTATTATTTATATAATTATATATTAATAATTGTTGCATTTTTTTTTTACCCATATTTATACTTATTATTTTATTTGTATATTTCTGTTAAATATGCT
>NDFZ01001004.1:0-12489 GCA_002192655.3 Mamestra configurata | reverse complement strand
ATTAGACGAGGGTCTAATTATATAAATTATGACATATTTTCTACGATACTGAAGTCTTTCAAATTATGAGCTACGGATTTTGTGAATTTTTATTTTTGTACGGTTTTATAACATCCAGCATCTGGCAACCCGAATCGGATCAGACAATCGGATATGTGTGCTCACCCTTAGTTTATTATTTAAACGGGCCTCAACGGCTGAACGGATATCGATAAAAATTGCACTCGGGAAATTCTTAGCCTGAATGACGGGCCCGTAGTTTAATAAATTTATTCTAACTTTCACACGTTCGAAACCGCTGCACATACTTGTTAATTTTGGCAAATCAAAATTCTGTTGATCAAGCTTTGTGATGATATTGGTACCCTTGTCATTCTCTGGGAGAAATTTTAGTTAGATAAGTTTAACAAAAAATCGCAAGGAAGTTAGTATTGTTGGAGGGCAACAATGACCAAACCTTTGATTGGCGTACAGAATGTCTAGTTCCTAAGCTTATACAACAACGTTTTCCATACTTAAGCCAGTAATTAACCATGTGACCGTAAGACGGCAACGTAAAGTGTTCACGACTGTACTCATTAGGGCTGTCGCATAAAAACGGCCAATAAAAGTTACTACACCTTGAATGTACATACGCGTACAACTGTGTTTACGAGGGTGACTTTATGCCACCGCCAGTACTAAGTCAGAATGTCACTTTTTCGGTTCCAATGTCGTATAACAAATAGTAAGTGTTAAAAAAATCTATAGTATAACTAGCTGTCCCGGCGAACTTCGTACCGCATCATAATTAATTTTTCATGTATCAGAAATGGAGTTGCGTACGAATTATATTATGATTTTTTATTTCTTTTTCGTGAACTTTCCCGATGTTTTAATAGTTATTCTGCTATTCGGGGCAGAGACAAATCTAACAAAATAAAAAGATCTTTAAAATCGGTCCGGACTTATAAATAGTGTAACTAACCCGACTTTGTTTAATATCGCTATTAAAAAATAGGAGTTGATGGTAGAAGGGTGAAAATTTAGGGTTGTATGTACTTTTTAATGTCGAATCATAAATAAATTAAACAAATTGGGATGGACCACCCTATCACTTAGGGGTATGAAATTTAGTTTACATCCTAATCTCAGACCTACTACTGAATTTAAACACAAAATTTCATAAGAATCGGTCAAGCCGTTTCGGAGATATATCACTGTGAGTGATAAGACCGCCTTTGTACCCATAAAAATAAAAATATTGTAAAGTAGTGCTATCTCATACATAAAAAAAAAACATTTATGATGCATCATAACAAAGAAAACGATCACAAATATCTAAATAATTACATAGTTTTTATTTATCGTGGTGGTGGCAACATAAGGGAAAAAAACATTAAGAACAAAGAGAGTGATATAGGTAATGTTTACAATGTTTCAAATCGGGATGCGTTAGTATTTCGATGAGTTGCCAACTTATGGAGAACGAACGATTGACTATCGTAAATCGGTTCACCTGTCAAAATGCATCCGTTGACGGACGGTAACGTATAGGACCCGTAAACCTAATATTATGTTTTATTCTGGTATGGTTACGAGTGGCACCGCGGCCAGATCATTCGTAACTGGGTCACTTTTATTCGCGACCCAGAATAGTTTTCCGCTGTCAGCATTCGCCGAGTACTGGAACCCAACGACTTTGTACGACACGAATGAATGAATGGATTTTTATTTTTAGAATGCCTCTCTGTTTATGAACTAGTGGTTTATGAACTTACGCCTCTGTTTTGAGGACTCAATTGCATGAGTGTGTAGGTTTCTTTTGTTTTGGTTTTGTGTTCAGATGACATATATTACGATGCATTTGTATTGTTCCTATCATCTTGCAAGGATCTCCTTCGTGGCAATCTGTTTGAATCATATTTACTTGATGAATATTCCAAATGGTTTTATGTTAATCATACTCAAAATAGTGACTGCCCATTGGAAGACAGACAAGAGACTTATCGAGCTTAAGTTATTCACATATTGAGCAAACAAATATGGTATCCTCACTGGAATAGAGTACGGAGAAAGAGTAAGGTAAAAATAGATTTATAATAAAATATTTATAAAATATAGATTTGATAAGCTCAAAACGTTTTTGTAGCTAAGAAGGAAGGTCGCAGCAGAAACGCATTCAGTCTGTTTACGAACTTGGAGTACGTCAAGCCGTAATGTAACATTCGCAGCGAACATGATACGCCGTGTCCTAAAATCTACGTAAAACAAAACACATACGCATCATGTCCGTACTCGTTTCCACGTACTGACTGCACGAATGCTCTCTTTATAACATGTAACATTACACCCCGTAACACCAGTCACCAGTCAGTACCCACCTTTAAATGGTGACAAAAGTTGTTATAACTATGCAATAAAATGTATTTAAAGTTACGCCATGGTAACTACGTGATGACTAAGGTTATGCATGTAAGCTTAGGTACTAAAGTGATTTGTTGATGAAATAAATAGTGTTAGTACAGCCATATTGCACGTCAACCAGCTTAAGTTTTTAATTGTGTTGGGAGTGGGACAAAAATAGGAATAATTAGAATTAAACAAGCACGAGAAATATAAAAAATACTGTTGATTTTTTAATAAGTTTGAAGATTATTTTCGTAAATACTACATGTTGGACTAGCAAAGTTTTTTGAAAAAGAGCTCATGATAAGGAATTCTTTTCAAGTCTCGAACTCTAGCAATCGTTGAGATAAGATTTACATAAAATTAAATGTAAAAAATAATTAAGTTTCAGTTACTTTAATGTGTGTATTAAAAGTTTTTTCAGACTCCTCTGAAATAGATCAAATCAGAGGACTCTAGAAAAAATGCTTTGGGTACATAAGGCAAGAAATCGTAATCTACTGAGATAATTTCAAATGGATAGATCGATAGAATGATCTTTATTGTACAGACGTCAGCACACACAGCTTCAACAATCTGTCAAATTTCTTTGATATNACTGAGATAATTTCAAATGGATAGATCGATAGAATGATCTTTATTGTACAGACGTCAGCACACACTTCAACAATCTGTCAAATTTCTTTGATAGATTTTCAACTTTAACGCTAAAGCATTAGGTTCAAGGTTGATTCGGAAAATTTTACAGTTTCGGGGAGCTTCATGTGCTGGCATCAAACATCATCTGCCTAGCCTTTTCCCAACTATATTGGGGTCGGCTTCCATTGAAACCGGATTCAGCTGAATACTAGTATTTACGTGTAGCGGCTGTTTACCAGACCTCCGCAACCCATTTACTGGATAACACGGTACTCCTTGGCAAGACTTGTCAGATTTTCTGGCTACTGACTATCCATAACGACTGCCAAAAGACAGCCGGGACCAACAGCTTAACATGTTTTCCGAGGCACAGAGGAGTCTCGGTATGTTAAACTGGTCACCCATCCACAGACCAACCTCGGCAAGTGTTACATAACTGAAATTATTTAGCAACGAGCTCCTCTTTCCCCATTCAACACACTTCTTAAAATAAAATGGCGGCAATACACACATCAGAAACAGTTTCAAAACAACCCAACATCTAAAACTCACGCAGGCATCCCAAGATCGTTTCAAAGGGGATTCTCTAAAGGATTACGTAATTATATGGCTTAACGCGTCAAATAGTTAGTAACTCGCTCTAAGTAGGTTAGCCTGAGCTAGGTAGGTAACTTGTTATAGAATTATAAGGTAGGAAACGCGTGTTATGTGCTTATAGGTGTGATAAACTTGATGGGTTTAGGTTTAAGTTTAATCGTAGCTCGTCATGGTGAGAAAGAAGATTGGAGTATGTGAAAGTGAGATTAAGTGGCATCGTGATTAGTTTGACCGCTAACGGCCGGTTTCAATAACGTATCTACCTTTAACCAACTGTCAAATTAGCTACCAACAGTAGCTGAAACGCCATTATTGAACGGCAAATATGACGTTTCAATAACGTATCTACCTTAAACCAACTGTCAAATTAGCTACCAACAGTAGCTGAAACGCCATTGATAGGCAAACATGACGTTTTAATAACGTATCTACTTTAAACCAACTGTCAAATTAGCTACCAACAGTAGCTGAAACGCCATGTTTGAAAGGCAAACATGACGTTTCAATAACGTATCTACCTTTAACCAACTGTCAAATTAGCTACCAACACTAGCTGAAACGCCAATGAAACATGACGTATCAGCTACTGTTGGTAGCTATTTTGACAGTTGGTTAAAGGTTGATACGTTATTGAGACCGGCCGTTAACGTCTAAGCACTTATATGTTTCTTACCTGGAACCACGTACTTACACAGTTGGTAACAATCAGAATATACTCTTTGCCAGAAAAAAATATACTTAATAACTA
This sequence comes from Mamestra configurata, assembly GCA_002192655.3. Lineage (NCBI taxonomy): Eukaryota > Metazoa > Arthropoda > Insecta > Lepidoptera > Noctuidae > Mamestra > Mamestra configurata. Next base: position 8,117 of record NDFZ01001004.1, on the reverse strand, counting down.
AACCTAAAAAAATTAAAATGGGGTGTCGAATATTCTTCCGCTTTGCTGTCAGCTGGTATCTAATGTGGCCAAAAGACTGTTTTCTATAGCAATTCTTGTATTTTTTTTTTTGTTATCGAGTTTTTTTTTCATAAATTGTGTTCCGACGACTGGGATCGCTGTCAAATTCGGTCCACGATCCTAGTTTCGTGGGAACCTAAGTTTTATCAAAACAATGACTGTGACACACACTAATTCAGTATAGTCTACCCAAAGAATGCAAGAGGTTAGTCTGGCTATTTGTGTCTGTGAGGTTTGCATCTCCCCAAACACACCCAAAAGGCAACACTGTGAAGATCAAAAATATACTGTGAAGTTTCTATACGGATGTTTTATTGAAGTCAAAACTTCTTTAGCGGCGTTGTGCACGTTAGAGGATGGGTAAAAAATGTCAAACTCGCGTCAGGACACGTGACCTGATCGAAAATTCGTAAGACGGAGGGAAAGTTCTAAAGTGTTACATTTTTAATGTAATATAAATTGCCATGTTTGTGTACGATAGCGCAATAAATGAATATTGTATTTTACCACATAAATGATAGTACTTTTATACTGATAATTAACGCAATTCGTGCGAAATTATTCCCTAACTGTTTCAAAATATCAAAAATGCACAACGTTAATGTTCAAAGTATTCACTTCTGCCGGCAATTCCGGAGTGCAACCCGTTGTTTTGTTTTATGGATCCGTGTAAAGCTATTAAAGACTTTCAATTACACTCCACAAGATGCCAAGATGCAGTAGGTAAGTAATCAAATTCTAACGCTCACAGCTGCGCTTGCGCCTCATAGAAGCAGTAATCAATCAAATTAACCAAATGCCCAACAATTTATGATCCTGTCGACCAATCATGTTGCCTCTACACCTCGCTTCGGGCGACACTTGAGTAGCCGTGAAGACAAATTAGTTCTGGCGGCAACAAGTTTTTAGCATAAAATGCAATGACAGGTAAATGACAGTTACACCCTTTCATTTACACGTATCCCAGGTTTCTTGGACGCAATCAGGCTAGTAATGACAGCCTCTGTCGGCGACATGAAACTTAATCGAATGGTAATCAGGTGTTTTTCATAAATGGACAGTCGATAAGTGTCTACTACATTAAGTTACCTAACAAAAACATACTTTACGTGCGGTGTGTTAAGGTTCGAAATCAAATGTTCAGTTAGTTATCACACAGGGCCGGATTAAGTTTTGATCACAGTTTCCAAAATAAGAAAATTCTAAAGTATTCGAAATTCAAGCCGTTTACAAAAGATAACTTTCTCCAAAAACCATAGTAATTTAAGAAAATTAACTTCTATCAAAGCGTCAAGAATGTCTGGAAAATTAAATTAATGGTTTAAAATGCAATTACGACGTATCAAGGCACCTACGATACTTGATTAAAGTAATTTCGGGGGCGATCGAAAGTATTTTAATCAAATTAAGAGCACACGTTTGAGGCAGTTTAGGAAGAAATTATCTTGATTGTTCAACGTGGGTGGGTGTGTGGGTATAAGAAAGATGTTAACATAATAATTATGTACTTGGAAAATAACTTAGTTTTGGAATATATATCAGGAATACCTAGTTTTAGTTTCATTTAAATTGTACTAACTTCAGCGACAGGTTCGTGATGATGGGTAGTTTGTGCCGCTTCTTCGTCTTCCAGCTTTAACACAAGGAAATACTAGGAAGTGGTGACGGGCGAGCGTGCTAAGGGATTTTTTGTTTTTTTAATGTTTTTTGTAATGATTTTTTTTTCAGGCTAAGAATAATTGACTGTTTTATGTACATATATTGTGTACATAGGTAACCGCTTTATTTATTTGATGTAATAGAATTTATTTGTAGGCAAGACCATAAACTCTAAGATTAAATAAAGAAAACGTTTGTGAGTTTAGGTTATTATTGCCATGGAGATAAAGGATTTCTATCGTTATGATTATTAGAAGTTATTTCAGAGAGAGTAAAACATTGAGATGTTTAACTTGGCTTGATAGGTTTTGATCCTGATTTAGAGACTTTTGATCTAGAGTTGGCTAGCTTTTGCACTTGTCTTCGTTCGCGTGTAAGTTAAAATTATCCCACGGGATCGGTCTGCTGGGCTTTGAAAGTTTTTTTTCTGGATCAAGTTTTGCACTAATTGCATGTTTCTTTGATTCACTATACTCAAACTTCGATATTCACCATATTAATGATAAAAAGTCCTAATGCATAATTATATTTTATCCAATTTTATTCAGACGTGCTTGATTGACAACCATTCAGTCCTAAAAACTGAATTGTCTACCACATATAACTGATTTGTCTCTGGTATTAGCGCAGTCTTGAGTTAGTTTATGTACCTGTATGACTCAAAGAGTTTCTCCACTAGTTATAAATTCCACTAGGTATAAAGCTAATATTAGTCCTTGGTGATGATGACTGTACCTATTTAGTTTACCTGATGTACTAAAAATAACACAATCACTGTTTACCTTATAACAGTTATGCACTGACCCACATTGAGTTATTTATGACCCAATTGTCAATGTCAGTGATGTCACATTACATACTTAATTGACTTAAATTTAACCGTTACACCTACACGTCTATTGTTTATAGACTTTGCATATTTAATTATTGATTGTTGATGAACAATAAATGTTGCTCTGGTATTTTTATTATTTATTTATTTATTTATTTATTTATTTAACTGCCTTAAACCTAGACCTGTAATGGTAGTTCCATTACAGGTCTTAACCTAATAATATAATACCTAATTATGATAGCATTACACGTACCTATACTTAAAGCCGCTAGATGTTACGCTAAATAATTAAGTTTTATTTTTATTGTATACTTTGGAGTTTTCTAATCGTTCCTAATAACTATATTTGCAATAAGAAGAAAAAAGGAAAACTGGTCAAAAACTTTTTTATTAAAAAGATACAGTAAGTACAATAAAAGTCGGTTGTGTTTTTTTTTTGTAAAATGTTTTGTATTTTTCACTTTTTAGTGGCACCCCACACCTAACAACACCACTGGAAAGCAAAACACGCAATTTCGTGTACTAAAATTTTCTATTTTCCCCAGATTTTTTTATTTAAAAACCAAACTGCATAACCGATTCGGATGAAATTTCTATGGGACCAATCGGAACGTATATCCTTTATTAAAAATATATTTTCAAATCGGTTCATAAACAACGGAGTTATGAGGTAAAAACATTAAAAAACCGAATTGAGAACCATCTCCTTTTTTTGAATTCGGTTTAAAATGGATATTTTAATTGTCAAGAATTTTGATGAACTAAAATGTGAATTTTAGTGATGATAACCAAAAAAAAGCCGTCCAAGTGTGAGTCGGACTCCCGGACTTGTTCCCGGGTTCCGAACGATTTTTTTTTTACATGATACTTAAAAACCATAGACTTCTAATAGGTTTTCCTGTAATTAATAGGTTATATAATTAATACACATATAGACCATGTGTATTTTTTACAAAATTTTATGCACTATAGTTTCGGAAAAATCTTTCGTCTATTTTTTAACAACTTTGGAATCAAATCTCTTAAAATTATGAAAAAAAAAAATACGTTTAAAGCCCTCACAATAAGCCTTTTAATATAATATAACACACACGCAACTTTTTTTTAAAATGTTTCTTTTGCTTCCTAAAAATTGACTCCAATTTTAATATGTTTTATAATAAATTCCAATAAATTTCAACTGAATCGGTCAAGTAGGTTAAAGTAGCAAAGATTCCCTATAAGGGTTCCGTTTTTCCATACAGAGGTTTGGAACCCTAATTAGGGAATCTTTGCTACTTTTTTAATCTATATAAAAGTTAGATCCTCTATTTTAACATGGCCTCCTACCAACGAACATTCAGAATGTCAAGTTCTCAAAATGCTCAAGAATTTGTACCCACCTTCGACGCACACACAAGACATATTTGCTATTCATTCATTCATCACAGCATCCCATTTCCTTTGATTACTCGTACGACTTTCCCCGTGTTCATTACGAAGTTAATTCAACATAGAATTTGTCTTTCGGAACGCATATTGAGAAACAAAAGAGAGAGCTCATTAATTTACGAAATTCTCCATACTCACATCACACCACTTTAATTTTCCTGCGTAACTTAATTAATTGGGCTCATGCTCCTAGTACGGCCCTGGCACGGCGATCATGAATTAGCAATTTAATATACCAACCTGAACGAACATTATTAAATATAATAGCCCCTTATAACAACCTCTTTAACATTTTGAGACTTATATAAACTTCTATAAGGAACTGCTACCATAAAAGGGATTTATAAGCTTTGACTCGTAATTATGTGACTGATTGACAGCCATCGAAATAAGGTTGTCGCTTATAAGGGGAATCAATAAAGTGTTTTGAAGAAATCGTGCTTACGAGTTTTGTGGACAATGTATATCGATCAATCTGTAAGCTCGTTGATTGACGTTTCTCACAGAAATGAGTCCAATCTTTGATCTGATTGGCGTTCGATACGATTTGTGCGGAAAAAATACCGCACGAATGACTGGTGCTGAATTTCGACTGCTCTGTTGTTAATTTCTGCTAAGAATTTTGAATTACATTTCTCAAAACCTAGAGAGCAGACAAGACACAGTTAAAATAAATTGCTTAACATCTCAAATAATGGCGGTGTTGTCAGCGTTTTAAAATCTGTGATAAATAGAGACAGCACGTCACAATTGCATGTGACGTCACTCATAAGTTCCTTCGATCCATAACTTCAAAAGCGTGTAACTTCTCTATTTTTCCACCAATTTTATTTATTATTTCATCCTTTTTAATACCCACCATGTATCAAATAAGTATTCAATTACATATATAGATTTTTCATAATAGTCAAAAATCCTATTATTCTTCTCTTTATTTATTTACCTTACATACTAATTTACATTTTTTAATATTTATTAAAGAAACACACATTAAAAAAACATTTAAAAATATAAAAGTAGTAGTCCACCGGTGTCGGGAGCAAGGTCCAAGCTACCGGTGGTTAGGGCTCCAGAGATAGGAGCCTCCTCACAATACGGGTCATATCGAGGGGTACTGCCTTCTGTAACAGGCCCTTTACCCAACCGCGTAACGCCAGTTTCGACAGGTGGTCGTCGAAACTCTTGGCCATCAGGCCACTGGCCGTAACGACAATCGGCACAATGACAGCGGAGTCCACATTCCACTTGTCGAGAACCTCATATGCTAAGTCGAGATACTTAATTTGTTCCTCTTTCTCAGCTTTGACGAGATTTTTGTCATGTGAAAATAGCATTTATTTTGTTTTTCCTTTCTTCAGAGTTCAGAGTCAATCTGGTTTGACTGGAAGCCGATCGAATAAATGGGAAAAAGCTAGGTTGGTAATGACATTTATACAAAAGTATGTCTCTCGTAACAACCAACTATTCAAGCATTCAATTTTCTTTTATGCACTTTTTGATTATTACTGATAATGGACGATTGCTTTATATGGAAGTAAATTGTGATTATAATCCATGAGACAGCCCTAGCTAATGACGATGATCAATCAGTCAGGCATGAGTGCAGAAATGTAATGCGTTGCGAAAGAATTCTCATACTTAAGTAAACTGGCGCCATTTGTCATGAATGTGCGATGGAATTACTTCCGTGACTTTTAAAATTAAACTTTTAGCCTAACAGTCAAGTGATTAATCAATCTGGCTAGCCAATCCAGTTACGTTGGGGTTGGCGACTGCATATCTGACCTTCACAATTCAGTAACTGGGTAACACCATATTCCTTGGCAGGAATATCGATGTGTTAAAATACCCACCCATCCATGGACCGACCTTGGTAAGCGTTGCTGTACCTCGAAGTTCAACCCGTGTGGCGGGATACGAAGAGATTAAGGATTGTTACGGAATTTGTTCGAATGAGTCACCGCGGCCCTGGAACGCAAAGGGCATTAGAAGGAGCACGGATGGGTTTTAGTCAGTAAGAATCTGATACTCCCTTCCGCTCCGCCCAGAGCGGAAGAAGTCATTTGATGATTTCTCATCTTTAAAAAAAAGGATTGAGAATAGACTACTGCTAAATTAAGATCGATACAAAAGGCCACATGTTAGAGACACAATGGTCGATGTGGAGACGGGAAGCAGACAATACTGAAAAGGACGAGAAACGGACGCTTGCCCTTTGCTATTCTGTTGCATATGTCACCAGAAAATTGCAGACTCCGTAAGATTGTAATACATCTTGATTAGATTATAATTTCTCGATATATTATGAAAAGATTGCTTTGTATTCAATAAACCTCATCCAAATTCAATAGTTTCCAATATATCCGTGTCGTATTTAGAAAAAATAGTTTACAATTTCACGCGATATTTTACAATCTTACGGCGTTTGCCGTTTTCCGGTGACATATTTATATATATATGCTTGAGTTAATAATGTGACATCTGCTTATATACATTTATTATTGTTTTATTGCGTCGAGTTTGTTGATGACATCAAAAAGATCATGCCATAGGTCCAGTTTTAGCGATCTCACATCTGTGTGCAACGCATCATAAACTGGGCCAACAAGCTTCAAATTCACCAGTGACATAATTTTTCTCTGCCAAAAACTGAGAAGTAAGAAATATGATAGCTTGGCTCAGAAGCTTTTACAGAATTGAATTCTGCAAAAATCCATTCGAAACGTAGCCAATTCATTAATGCTACTATTTTTAAAGCACGAAAACGTATTTAACTTACACACGTATTAACAAAAGTAAGTAAAACACGATGATTTATGCGTGTCATAAGTTTTTTAAGATCATCATTCTGTTCGAACGAGTTATTTGCTCGCTCATGAGAGTAATAACATATTTCTCTGCTCATGAAATGCGTGAGAAAATAAAAAATTAAAACTTATAATTTATTTACGCTTTCACATATTTTAACATCAGAATTATGTTTGTGGAAACTGTTATGATATACCAGTTTGGACGTATATCGTGAGAAAAAAAAATCGATATCTATTTTTCATTAATGCAGAACTAGAAATCGAATGACTTGTCAGTTATGTGTCAGCGCCATTTCCTATGACTGCGCCAACGAAAGCTGTCACTAATGCAGACGTTTCCTTTCTATCCGTCGTTTGGGTCGTGTTTTGATTTGTGAGCCAAATCAAACGTTGTTTTCGTTTTAATTTAAAGATAAAATGTTTGACTAAATGTTTGATTAAAATGTGCTACTCAAAATAAAAATGAACACCACGGGGTATTCATTTTTATTTTGAGTGACCATAAGTAAGATATAAAAAGAGTTTAAACTCCAAAAGTTCTACTTAATATATTTAAAGTGCTATCCTCATTTCTACCATCGAATCCACTCACAAATTCGAAAACCCATTATTGTAATAAACCTCCGAAGCAGAGATACCTTTGAACGGGTAGCAGAATCAAACCCGGTAACATATCGAAATAAAACATCGAACTTCTTTATACGGGAAAAGCGAAATGCACTTTAAAGTATAAGGGATATCGGAAAAACATTAGTCTTGGATGGAAGGAGAGATATGACAATGGGGCTGAATCCTTTCAGAGCTATCTTTATAGTGATTCCGTTCTGTTTGAATTATTTGTGTGCAACAAGTTATTATTATTTGATGCATAAACTGGAACAAAGGAGGTCGTAAGTAATTGCGGATCCTTGGGATGTCCCGAATGTTTATGGACCAGTGGTTGCAAATTTTGTTCATGAAGGTTTAACGTTTAAGTAACTTGTCACAAATTGAAAGTTAGGCAAGAGATACGATTGGTTTTTTCATGTTTATTCTAGCATTCATATCAGGTGACGCGCTTGACAATTTGTCACGTAAATTTTGTGATATTTTCGTTTCAGAAACTTGGCTTTATCTGAAGCAAACTGTCATGGAACGCCAGCAGTTTATTCATGGCTTAAAATTAGAATGCACTGTGGAACAGTCGTTTAGGTAAGCTACTGTCCCATTTGTGTTCAAAAAAAGGACTATTTAAGACCTGTGACTACTTAATTCCCTTGTGAATAGGCTTTTCAGTAGGTATACAATAATCAGCATCTTTTTCTCAGTTTAGTTATGTTAAA
>NDFZ01001003.1:0-12489 GCA_002192655.3 Mamestra configurata | reverse complement strand
GTAACTGGCACTAACTGTGCTTTAAGATAGAAACTGGGTTTGCATGCTTATTTACTTCTAAATTCCTGACTTTGTAACAGTGAAAATTGTACCTATTTTTGTTATATATATCTATCAACTACTATATAGTGAAGGTTCTCGGATGGCTCCGATCTACAGTGTTTGTGTGGCGTCGCTCCGCAGTCTATGGCGCACCTCTTGCGCCGCATGCCCTGTCACCTGTACATGTGAAGACCTTATGACTGCATCAGGGAACGGTGTTGCCGTTGCTGAGAATTGGGCCAAGCATACAATTCAGACAGAACAAATCAGATATCTTAGTATTCATAAAACTCTCATGTCAGTTAGTAGGTACTCTTGTCCAGAGTTATTACATCAAATAGAATTATTTTTATAACATTTTTTCCTTCATTATAAATCTAAAGAAAAAAACTAAGCAAACTCATTTATTCATTATCAAACTTTAACAATGAACTTATTTAATTCACGACAATAAAAACGAGTCCAACTGAAGATAAAGTTTCACGCCAAAAAAAATCTTCAAAGTAACTTTTAATTTTCAATTAATTGGTACAATTTACGTTTCGAGATATAAAAGAAATATGTACCTATGAGGGATAAGTTAATTGAATTTGAATCCAACGATAATGATCAAGTTTGAATAATTAATGAAAAGCAATTTTTAAATTAACGTTTAGAATAACTCCTAGATTGAAAAATAATTGGTATATTTGGTCCGTACTTTAGATTTTAAAAAAATTGGATAAATACTTTTAGCGATTTAAAATCGACAAAAATTTATAAATATAAAGGTCATCAAAGTTAAAAAGTGGGGGCTGGTGACCATGTGAGTTTTTAACTTATTCCCTTTTGTTTACTGGCAGACAACCTGACGAAATGGGGTGTAATAGGACCGTCGGATACTCAATGTGAATGTGGTGCTCCTGTTTAGAACATGAGCCACACGCTGGAGTACCCCAACTGCCGATGCACCTGTATGTACTTTGTGAAATCTGAAGAATGCTTCGTATACTGCAATTGACTTGGCCACCTACTGGGCCCAAAAAATCTAAGGAGTTAACCATTAACTCGAAAAGAAGAAGAAGAGAAAAAAGAAATAACATGTGTACAATATTTTTTTGTAAAAATACTGTACTATTAAACCTGTCCTTAAAACCTCATTCGAATATTTTAATATAATAAAAATCATTGAGCTAAATGCAACATTTTAAAAATCGTTGCTTCTTAAAGATATTTGCAAATGGGAACATATTTATTTAATTTTGACTTTATTCACCACTACTTTTTCAAAGTTTCTTGCCTAAGCTAAGCAGGTTTCCAAGAAAACTAGCTGACTTTAGCCCAAACTGTGAAGCAACGTTCAGTTTCTAGTTGAATTTCGAAAGATTCATAAATTCTTAGTCATTAGGTTCTAATTAATTAGGTTTATACTTTAGCATTTGGAATATCAACAATTAATAACGTTACTGTGTTATTATATTTTATAAAAGATCTCTTCGTTATCATCATTTTTATCTGTGTTTCATCTACTAGACATATAGACTGAGATCCCAGTGTTGCTAGACCTCGCTTATTTTCTCACAAACCAAATAATTATGTATGATAGAGTAGTGTAGTATATACTTTTAACAAATGCATACCTGCTAGTTTGGGCCGACGGGTAATTCTTTTTTTTGTGATATTTCAAAGGTTTTTCAGTAGTCAAGGGGTAGTTTTGCACTTCCCAAATCCTGGCAGACTTAAGCTTTCGTTATTTGCACCTACTAAATAAACTATGCGCAAATTTCAGCTCTGTGAATAGGATCTCACTCGAGGTGTGCGACCAGCTCTTTATTACAATGACTAATGAGTCGTTAAAATATTATTTAATTACTAATTATTACAATATTCTGTAAAACAGACGTAAAAATCAACTCACAGACTTAAAATAAAATGATTCAATGGCTTTGACACCTGATACCTGGAAATCGGCCGTCGTCGGCCCAAGCTAGCAGTTATGCTTATATTAAAAGTACATACTTACACTACTCTATGCCAAACATTTTGTTAGTGACAAAATAAAAGGGACTGGTAACTTTGGGATCTTAATCTAATAGTAAGAAGGCTGAGTCAAAATTTTCCTTTAAGCGTAAAATCCGAAAACACTACTTAAAAGCTTGTCATTCTTAGTCGTTCTTCGTCATGATTACTATGAATTCTCTTAATCGGTATGATTATTATATATCATATTTATTAGTTTATTATTTTAGCATATATATGTATTTTATTAGTATTATATATGTTATCTGTATATTCTTTCCGAAATGTTAAAGTTCAATTTTGAATCGTATTTTTATTTATTGTACACCTACCACAGTATAGTCTTTATAACCCAAAGGTTGACTGGTAGAGAATGCTGTGACGCATTAAGTCCGCCCATATACCACTATTGTACATAAAGTTTAAATAAATAAATAGCACAGCACTACTATTCCGTAGAAATCTCACCGTGCTAACTTAAGTGAAGTAATAGGCAGTGAGTTATCATNTTCCGTAGAAATCTCACTGTGCTAACTTAAGTGAAGTAATAGGCAGTGAGTTATCATTCACCAGTGACCATGCATGTCGCCCGGAGTCACAGTTAACTTCATGCTCATATTCGTATCATGTTAACAGCCGGTCGATTCTTTATTCCATCTTGAATACACTTGACTGATAGGTCACTTCGTGATCACTTCACCCAAGCCTTCACTTCGTCATGTTTATAAAATCGCACTGCAGAATAGCAATGGTGCTCATTTCAAGCTCACTCCACCCAAGATTTAGGTAGAGAATAGACCGATAGTTTTACCTTGGCTAGGCTTATATATGTTTATAGATACCTTCCAGTTCGGGTGGCTCGCCATCCGATCACAACCAGGCCCGGGTCGATGGCGCGTTGTATTTCACACGCGCCTCAGAGAGATGTCGGCATAGAAGACGATACCCGTTAGGTCCAGAGCCTGCCAGGGTTGCGGAATTTGTTCGAAAGAGTCACCGCAGCCCTGGAACGCAAAGGGCTTTTGGAGGAACACGGATAGGTTTTAGATAGTAAGAGTCTGATATGCTCTTCCGCTCCACCCAGTGCGGAAGAAGTCATTTGAATACTTAAAAAAAAACCAACCTTCCAGTAAGCAAGCCCTCATTATACAGCATGAAAATGCGTTGTTTTAGCACACTTTAATTAGAATCTATCCTTTGCTTCCTTTCCAGAATATATTTGTAAACATTGTATCTTTATTTAGGCCTTAAAGGGTGTTTATAAAGCTGAGTACCCAAAAATACGTTCCCTTTCCCTTTATAAAAGTAATTTACGAAGTTGCTATCACCCAGCATAATTTAACTGTTTACAGGCTTTGAAAGGGAAGCAATAACAGTGGTTTAAAATTTTATACTTTTCATGAAGTTATTAAAAAATGTACCACCCACAGTCTTTTAAGCTGTTAATATTATTTCTCTTCATTAAGCTGGAGTTTAATTTTGTGCTAATATTAAGTACGGTTTCACAAAGCTTTGGTTTTGGAAACGATTTTTTTTTTTACTACTCAGTTATTTTCAGTTGTAAATAGACGTTGTGTTTTTGTTTACACTTTAAAGGATCCGAGATATGCGCCCGTATTAAAACATGTTTTCTTTCCCTTTCATTCATTATGTCACACGGTACAGTTTGAAAACGTTGCATTTAATTTTCTAATTTGGCCTCGAAAAAGTGACCCTGTTTTTTAAAATGTATTAGTTTCGTTACGCGTACGTCTTTGGGCGACAGAAGATTATATGTGTACCAAAGGTAATGGGGAGGAACCTGCACAAGTGGCGTCAGTGAATTAGACCTATATTTTCTGAAAGCCTTTTGAAAGAGCATCAATTTTAGGGTTCCGTAGTCAACAAGGAACCCTTATAGTTTCGCCATGTCCGTCTGTCCGTTCGCGGTTTAGCTCAGAGACGCTTAGCGCTAGACAGTTGAAATTTATGGGTATGGGTATACATATTAATCTCACCGACAAAGTGGTAAAATAAAATCTTGAAATTTTTTTTTTTTAGGGTGTCTACATATAAAATGGCGATGATTTTTTTGTCATCCTATGGAGTGTCGTTTGACAGGTGATTTAAAGTATTGAGGGTGTGCGGAAACCATTTTTCCACCCAAAGATACGTATGCGAAATATTAAGCTTTAAAGTGCTATTTTTTTTTAGAGTCAAGTGTGTTGTTTTCGTCTCCAAAAACAACCGTTTAGATAAACGGTTGTTTTTGGAGACGAAAAAAATCATAGTAGTAGCATATATAACGAATGTAAAATGGAACTATCACAGCTAAGTAGGCTTCACAAGTTAACGTCGACCATCCTATAAAATGTATATGGAAAAGAAAAAATTTGTAAAAATTTCATTAAAAATAGAAACAAACAAAAATTTTCTCGTTCTATGTCAGCAATTGTGTCGTGCAACTACGGAACCGTACACTGCGCGTTGTCCGACATGCACTTGGCCGGTCTTTTGTAATGGAGCCAAAAAAATCCTCCATAGAAAAAAAGTTATCGATCATGAAAAAATCTAAATGTAAACAATGATTGGAGGCATTATAGGAAGATAATAATACTGATCTCGACTGAGAGCTTCTTGTGAGTGTGTTATTTTCATTATGGATACAAATTTATCGGCCTATGGAGAAAGGTTAGAAGTTATAACTGAGTCTTGCTAGATATAAAGTCGTCGAATGCAAGAGATACAAGGAGCGTAGGTGAATGAGACATATAACAACATTTTAAAACTTGTTAGAAATTCGTTATTTGTTAATATGGATATGGACAATAAAATCGGCCTGGAGATCTAAAACTTAAACGTCATAAATATTTGGATTCTTAGAGGTAGGATTCAATCTCGTCAAGTCCATTCAAAAAACTTAGGACACTTATACAGTACTAAAACGGGATGAGCGTGCACGAGATGCTATATGCCGTTGTTACGTGTGTTATCGGTAAATAAATAATGCTGTTTGCACACACTACATGTTTGTGCCAATGGTATTTAGGCTGGGCACGTCATCGAGGAGGAATACGTCGCTTAATTGCAAATAGATGATAGTCGAATCATTGGTTAACGCCCTTTGGGTCCTGTCCATTTTTCTTTTTTTTAAGGAATGGAAATCATCTAATGACTTTTATCGCTCTGGGTGGAGCAGAAAGGCGTATCAGACTCTTACTGACTAAAACCCATCCGTGTTCTTTCTAAAGCTCTCTGAGCTCTTTGANTGGGTGGAGCAGAAAGGCGTATCAGACTCTTACTGACTAAAACCCATCCGTGTTCTTTCTAAAGCCCTTTGAGTTCCAGGGCCGCGATGACTCTTTCGAACTAATTCTGCAACCCTGGCAGGCTCTGGCCCTAGCGGGCCCCTTCTCTTATGCTGAAATCTCTTTGAGGCGCGCGTGGAACACAACGTGCCATCAAACCGTGCCTGGTGATGATCGGACAGGTCCGCGCAACGCTCGCCGTCCGCAGGCCCGCGCCTACGGTGGCCGGGGATCGCCCTGCGACTCTCGACGGGGAGTCTTCTTCTGTTGCGGCAGTTGGGGCGAAGGCCTTGTCTTTCTCTCGCGCGGCCCGCCTCCTCCTTCGCTAGCATTACTGCTTCGCAGAAGGAGGTGACCGCTTCCCAGGCCTCCTTGCTCCGGACTATGGATTCAACCAGGGCCGGACGCGAGAGGTCGCCGCCGCCGATCGCCTCGACGAGGACACGGCAGTGCTTAGCCCATGCAGGGCAAACCTCCACCGTATGCTCCACCATGACCTCCGGGTTGGGTCCAGTCCTGCGTACAGCTTTGCTGCAAGAACACTCTCAGGCAGCCAAAAGATGTGCATTTTCATCTCTTAAAAACGAATGCAACCAACTTCGACTATGGCGTTCAATAGTACCTACTTGTCTGCATACACCTTTAAGGATTATAGTCGTGAAGGTTCCTTGTAACAAGAACTTGGCGAACTTCGCTTTCATCTCATAAGGACTAATGCAACCAACTGTGAACTTTGGTAAACAGCACATTTCTGCTTACCCCTTTAAGGATTATAGTCGTGAAGGTAATGCTTACGTCGATAAAGGCATTATCGTAATATAGTAGTGAATATCTTTTGCATAATCTTTAGGTATATTATCATAGCCTTTATTGTTTTGCTTAGAAGAGGAAGAATTCATGTTACCCTTTTTTTTAGCGATTTCTTTGAGCTNATATTATCATAGCCTTTATTGTTTTGCTTAGAAGAGGAAGAATTCATGTTACCCTTTTTTTTAGCTCTTATTTCTTTGAGCTCTCTCTCTCTCTCTCAATGGCTTCTTGGACAAGAGTTCGTACATTTTTCTTCCCATTTCCTTTCAACTGAATTGGTCCAAAAGATTCGGAGGCAATCGACTATGACAGATGGACAGAGAACCGAGTGATCGTAAAAGGGTTTCGTTTTTCCATACAAAGGTTCGGAACCCTAAAAACCGTACTATAATGAAATACTTTTCCAACTATAATAGCATTTGGAAGTAATAGGGAGCATGGACCAAAACGCATAAAACACTGAACAACCCACCAGTTAAGTTATAATTATAACAGGGACAAGCGGAAGTTATAGTAATCATTTAGATTTCGAGTGAAGACAATAAATACAAATAGTTTATCTGAGTGGCCGATAGGTGCCGCCTGTATCTCACAGGCTATCCACCGATTGCCGCCGTCGCAACACCACGTGGAGAAAAGGAGTAGGCAGCACTTGGCCTGTAAATAATAATAAATTATTTATTTGTGTGTCGACGCCATTGGCAATTTGATGCGCCGTACATATGTTACTGTCCCTCCGGCGTACGATCACCAAAAATGGCTGAGATGTCCTTATAATAACGATTATGGCGTGAATACACGATCGCGTTAATTTTTTCGGAAAAAGCAGAAGGCACCCTCTGTCGGCGCGATAGTGCGATTTCTTTTGCGGAACAAATTAACGCGACAATCGCCTATTCGCGGGATGATTGCTTTGTTTTAGAACGAACGCCTGATGGATGCCTTAACACTTCATTACACGCGCGGGGCACAGGCGTGGCAAAGTGTGGCCTAACATTTATTACAACATAAAACGATGAACTTATGCCTGTTTTTACTGAAACTATGGGACATTTCAATAATTGCTTGAAAAACAGTGAACTGAAAGATTTTCTACTCTTGGTTCAAAGTAGACTTTGAAACTCAACAGTGTAATACTTAAGTGGTTCCTTGTGCTACCTACTTTAATCGATATTTTAATCTGGTTGCCTTTAGCTGTTGCTAGTGTCTTAAAGCGTATCAATCAGCTCGCACAATGTTAAAACGTTTGTTTTCGACTATTCTGGTTGAATATGTACATGCATGCTGTGTTAGCAATGTTTTGCTCGAAAATGCAAACAATTTTTTTTTTAAACTAAAATGTAAAGAAGGTAACGGTATTCTTATCTTAGATTTACGGTATTTCCTCTATTTGTATTTTTATTATTTTTTTAGTGGGACACGTAGGTGCCCCGCGTGTTTTCATTGCAATAAATTTAAGAGTGCGTGTAATGGAGTGTTAAATTAAAATAATAAACTCATAAATCTACATGATTTCTGAAATTATTTAACAAACAATGAGATAATAATGATTTATTCTGTAGCCGACGACAACACTAGTAGCAAGACCAATCACAATCGTTTTTCGGACATTCGTCTGGTGGGTATGATATGATTGGTAGAACTCGTTCTGGTTCCGGAGGTAACGGAGGTGGACTTTCTATTAATTTTACGAACGTGTAGATAACTATTGAGTCGTGACAAAATGCAGCTGAAATTAATAAAGCAATATTAGTTTGATTAATACTCGTATTATGCAAAAATACTCGAGTAACGCTCCTATTAATCTATGACTGATAATATAATATGTGATCTATTTCAATAAGTGGAATTTATTTATGTCAAAAAGCGGGGAAATGTAAAGCATCAATTATATCATTCAAATTATGACTATGATTGAAACGTTAACGTTAATTTAAAATTCTATTTTAAATTTTATTTTTATTTATTGTACACCTACCACAGTATAAGTCTTTATAACCCAAAGGTTGACTGGTAGATAATGCCTTGATGCATTTAGTTTGCCCATGTACCACTATTGTACATAAAGTTTAAATTTTTGCGTACTCAGATTAACACGGTCCATAATAACCCTCTACTTTAGTGCCTAATTCACAAACAACAGATCGGTCAAAACTATTCGTTCGTAAACAAGTTAAACTTATAATTCGTTGATACAAAAGTAACTTACAACAGACAGAAAAGGACAACAAGAAGAAAATCGCAGCAATTACAAAGTGAATACAATGGGTTCCGTAGCGGATGAAGTATATTGCACCCATTGCACCAAGGATAGTATTGTAGAATGCCATGAATAAAGAAAACCATAACGCCGCTTTTAAGGCGAATGGTTTTACCTGAAAAAGAAGTATTTCATTATTATTTTCTCTCTTTATAACCATAGTATAACCCATATTTGTAAAATAAAATGTATGCTATTCTATTCTAATCCACTCTGAAGGATCACTGACACACTTAGATTTTGGACAGGTGAAACATAACGGTAAAATATTATCACTACTGACTACTGACCTTCAGTCATCTTTTATAGATCAAGGGAAAGGACTATAAGTCGAAGATTTAAAATATACCTTTACAAAAAAAAAATGTAAGCCCCAAAAATAAGTAAAGGGTTAGTTTTGTCAAAGTAGGGTCATCGAAAATTCCTTATACTACTTTCGGTCCCAAATCCGGATAGATAAACTCTCAAAGATATTTTAAGATAACACTGATGTTGATATTGTATTGTTAACGAGCGTATGCCGAAGGCAAATTGAAGTTTCTCAAAGAAAGCTTGCGCACATATTCTCTTTTGTGCGACCTACAAGCCCGAAGCGGGGGATCCGAAGGTGGGTTTATGATAAAATCGGAATCCCTTAAATGTCTTTTGTTGATCTTGAGTACGATGACAGAATCGTTCGGTTTTATTGTCAAAGCTTCCTTTTAGATTCTTCGGAAAATAAAACGATAAAAAGAGCAAAATTTTCGCAGTCGGAAATATCGTTTTGGATTGTTAAAGGAGTGGCTTAGGAGAACGTATTGTTCGATACTATTTCATTGACCACATTTGCTGATATTGATACCATTATGTTATTTCATATCAAAAACTGTATTGAATGTTGGAAATATTAAGGTATTCTTAACGAATTTAAATGGTCTCCTAACTTCAGCTATGCTTAAAGATAGTACAGCAGACTTCCAAACCAGACTCTTAACACCAGTAACTTGAGAATCTTATTCACTGTCTTAATAATTTATTGAAGATCCGGATTTAGAACCGCGCTATACTTCACCTTCGGTATAAATATCGCACTTTATGAATTATTTTAAATCAACGGTGGTGGATGGTCCCTTTAGTGCAATAATGAAATCATTATATTTTGAAAATAAGTCTTGAAATAGATGTTAAATAATATTTCAAATTATTTATAACCAGACGTATATTATATGGTAGTTTGTCTTTACAAAATTTTACTACCTACGATTTTTTTCAGTTTTGTATTTAGTAAGTAAGCATTTTGTAAAATAAAATGGCTAATTATTTACCAGGCGACTAACAACTTAAACGACGACTAACTGTTTTCTACTAAAAAAAAACTTGCCAGCGATTAAATAATTCAGCAATCATTATATTCGTTGAGCTTCAAAATGCAAGGAATTATACAAACTAAATAATGGCTGCTACTTTAAGGTAGCGAACATATTAAACAGAGCCAATTGAAATTATAGGCGAGGTACTATAAATAATGACATGGCGACTAACATTTGCTGTCAAATTCAAAACGGCTATGTTAGAATAGGTTAGATCTGTGACCACACAACGAACGAAAGCGAGCGAGCGAAGCGAGCGTGTCGCGGCAGTGGCCACCGAGCGCCAGATTTCCTCTTTTGCAAAGCAAGCATACCAAAACAGAACCTCGATGCCAGTTTAAAATAAAACAAAGATAACAACTGATTATTAAGCTGCTACTTTCTACTTAAAATTATCCTTCGCTGCCCACCTACTATTTTTGCTACCGGCTTTAATTATTTATAAATCCCAAATTCAGATGAATTTGTCGCCGCGTTAAATACGTGCCAAATAATAAAAAAAAGAATAAGTTCGATGTTTTCCACTCACAAACTCTGAGTAAAACACCAAAACAAACTCACAAGCGTCTTTTTTGTTGTGTTTACAATTATCGTTAAAAGATAGACAGTGTCGATTAATGTCTGATAGTTTAACTTAGGAACCCAACAATAGGTTAAAAGAGGGCTACATTAAAAAATATCTAATGTAATAAAAATTACACTCACTTCTATAGCACCTAAGAACAGTAGAATTGCACTCGATACCTGCACCGGTATGATTACCAATATCAAATATTGGATTATAGTAGACCACTTTCCTTCACTGTAAATTCTGACCAACAGATAGAGGCCCGTATAACAAAATATTGACAGCTAGAAAAAAAAACAGCGTAAATTAGTTAATTATCAACAAAATAATTGTTCTAAAACTATCCTAAGCTTTAAATACTTGTTAGTATAGTGTAGTAATTTTCATTTAATTTTTTAAAATTAAAAATAATTATTAATTCGATTTGTGTGTGTCGTCGCCATATCGTAGAATTCGCCGATAACATGATGTAGCCGGCCGTTTCATGAAATGACAACCTCAAACCAAACTTCGACGACGAATGCTCGTTGCGTGGGGCTCCTTTTTCTAACTGTAAAGTTTAACCTAACATGAAATTTAGGGACGGGAGCTAAGTTTGATCGCCTTCCTTGCTCACTCTAGCTCCCTGTCATCCCATTCGAACCTAACCTATCCGACTAGGGGTGCCCTTAGTTAACTCTAACCTTACCTTACCTTCCATCAAGAAATGGCCAGTTCTACGATATGAAAAACTGCCATATTGTACAGCTGGTCACTTTAAGATTTTCCTATCCATGTTTGTAAAGAGTTGGTGTGGCCAATGATACAATGAAAATACTTAACTAGTTTGATCCATCCTATGCAAATAATGGCATCCCGAAGTACTATTCTACGAATATGCAACTCCTCTCTACTGAGAGGTCTAACTGATGTACTAACATACATTTCCTTTTAAAGTCATGAAGTAACTTTGTATTGGGTTTTTTACTTTACTGGGAATTTGGTTATGTTTTTGCTTTGATGTTGTTATGACAAAAACTGTTATGACAATGACATCGTTAGACGTTTGACGGAAGAGAATTGCTATAGTATAGAGAAAGGAGTGTTTTTCTACATGCGTAGGTGTTATTATTGACATACCTTCACAAGGAGGAGTGTTAGCAAAATAATGCATGTTGGTGGTGTTGTTGTTACAAAAGACGAGGACCTAAAAAATCCCGGGATTTTTTCAAATTCGTTTTTCTCCTTGTGGACACGGATTAGAGAATTCGTTTTTTTATTGTTATTAGCACATATAAGTAACCAACTGATTTGTGCTGATTGCAAATACCCAAATCAAAAAACAGAGCCAGAAAAAAATAAAAACCAAAATCACTTTATCGCGATTTATTCATCACTGGTAGATCGTAGGACATCCAGAAAACGCTTGTAATTTAGCTTAGCATTAGACCTTTCAAACTGATCAAGAAATTTATGTTTCATATGTAAGTATTCAAAGTTATATTTTTTTGTGTTTTTGCGAATTCCGGGTTAAAAAATTCATAGAACTCTAAATGAAGAACTATAAAAGTTATCCACGCGGGAGCTTTACGCGGGCATTTGTTGTGGAATACTCAATGCTCTACGAGCCTTTAAAAAAATAACATGTCCGATTTTCAGGCAAAAAAACACACTGTGCTTTGCTATGTAGGAGTAGTTTATATAATACAAATATATATTATTATCTTTTCTCTGATCGTACTGATCAGTTATCTTTTACTTTTTTCTTTTCTGACATAATCTACTCGTTACAATTGTTTTTTGAATGAGTTGTATTGCAACATATGATGAACTACTGTTGTCCATAGCTGTTTTATATATTATTTTTGCCTGATCAACCGGCAAGTTCGTCATGCTCCCCTAGATGTTACTGCAAGGTAGCGTCGGGGGTCGGGTTACCTCCTTCCCTCAAACATGGCGAGGGCGGTAATGGCTGATCTTTGCGTTATGCTCGTGAACGAGTGCTGCTTGTGGTGACTGGTCGTCNAGTTGTATTGCAACATATGATGAACTACTGTTGTCCATAGCTGTTTTATATATTATTTTTGCCTGATCAACCGGCAAGTTCGTCATGCTCCCCTAGATGTTACTGCAAGGTAGCGTCGGGGGTCGGGTTACCTCCTTCCCTCAAACATGGCGAGGGCGGTAATGGCTGAT
>NDFZ01001002.1:2103-12486 GCA_002192655.3 Mamestra configurata | reverse complement strand
AGTATTTGGCCGTTTCTTACTGCATTGCGTAAAATATTTTTTTACTTTTGGTACTACATTCAGCTTCTGTTTATGTATTGTTGGGAAATCAATTTCAAGCAATCATTTCTTATCAAGCCTTCATAAATAGGCACTAAGCATTAGTAACAATATGTACTAAATTACATAATATTGAGAAATGTAAACTATTTAGCATACTCATAACAGCAGTTCAGCAGTTTTAAATTTAGAAGATGTAGCCAAAGATAATCATGAGAAACTATGCCATTCTGCATGCTAATACATTGCTTATCTCTATGGTAGGTATGGCTAATGGCACAATAATGACTTGCTTCTACCCCTCATTAGCTAATTTTATACCAAACTACAATGATAAATACATTCTTATTCACGTTCGTGACCGTAATTTAAACATAAATTCGTCACAGTTATTTACGGAATACACTAATTTGTGTGAAAAACACATTTGTAAATACGACGGAGCGTCGACCATACCAACTAACCTAAAAAAACCTTCCGTACGCGTTGCTTATATAACCAACGCTGTATTTACGCATAAACATGCTTCTAAATTATCAAACATAGATACTCAAGACTTATTTCAAGTACAGTTACCTTGTAAACACAAAAAAAGAAGTTATGAGGCGAGAGTTCGCGCCTTTCGTTTCCCGCCATCGCATTTGACAGGTCATTGACATAGGCAAAAATGTAAAGAAAACAATTGCAAAATGCCTTTACAGGAACTCACCTCCACGTTTTTTCTTGTTTTTGGCCACCGTTGACGCCGCAGCGGCGGATGATTTAGATGCAGCACGTTTAACGCCTCGCGCCGCCGGCATTATGCCTGCAATATTGCAACCAACGCGTCAATAAACACGGCACACAGCGCGGCAAAACCCCAAGACTTGATGGCTTCGCTCCGATGACGTTTTAACTACTTTTGTAATCGCATTAACGCCTTATTTCCACATCGGCTGCATCTGCATCAATTGCAAGGCTGCGGCCTCATAGATTTATGCAAAGCGCAGATAGGTTATATTATGCATTTGTATAGCACTTCACAGGGAACCAAACAACGCGTTCGTACCATACGGCGATGCGTGAGACGACGCCAGAATTATTTACTTACAGTTTTATTATGAATTTCTAAGCGGCACCGCGAATTAATTTACAGATAACACTTTAGAATAAGAGATGACGTATTAATTTTAACACAGTACGAATCTCGTACATCTCCCTCCGCTCGCTTCGCTTGGCCCGAGTGACGTAATCACGTGAATCGGATTCAGTCACACAATCGGAATGTCATATTTCGAATACTGAAATACCGTCGACATTAGATGTAATAAATATTAATTTATACCATTCAAGCATACATTTTTACAAAAAATAATCTGAAACAGGAAAGTGTCCATTAAATAACTCGATTTTTTGTCAGAATATATTACCAAGTTGCTTACTATGGGAATCGATTGATGTCAAAGGGAATCGATTTCTAGTTTACTCGAAGTCGCATTCCTACGTACCAAAGACAAAAGAATCCAGAAAGTTTATCAGACATGTGCTGCCATATAACAAACTAAATTAACCCGAATTTTGAATGCTTAATAATAAACGAAGATTGGGCACAATAGATAAGAAAACAAATTATTTTTTTTGTATAGGTTCTTGTTTTACAAAAACTCTCTTTTTATAAAAAAAAAATCATTGGGTTTCTATTTTTCTATCTTCCCACTCTAAGTTTAAACCTATCGATCTTACTTTAATCTTCTATAAATAAATCTGTTTGACCCAATTCCATTTGTTTATTGAAGAAACTCTAATGCTTGAACTCAGGGACTATTTTGTTATTGATTGAAAGGCTCAGTCGTCGACTGTAGTACCACCACGCAGCGCCGCCTGCAGGCCCTGCGGCGCGGGGAGATGCCCTCCGACTCCATACGGACACTTACCGATCATAGTATAAACGATAAATAGGGTATCAATCCGTGACCTTGTTTTGAAATAGTAGATTGGTCGTACGGGTCCGTAGCTAAAAAGTAGGTATAGGAAGAGACCGCAATTTTCCGATGACAGTGAAACTGTCACCGCGCTCTTCTTCCTTTCTGNGGCGCGGGGAGATGCCCTCCGACTCCATACGGACACTTACCGATCATAGTATAAACGATAAATAGAGTATCAATCCGTGACCTTGTTTTGAAATAGTAGATTGGTCGTACAGGTCCGTAGCTAAAAAGTAGGTATAGGAAGAGACCGCAATTTTCCGATGACAGTGAAACTGTCACCGCGCTCTTCTTCCTTTCTTTCTTCTTGAAATCTTTATTAGATTATAAATTTTCGTTATATTATGAAGAAACCGTTTTGTATATGTCACCGGAAAATTGCAAACGCAACGTAAGTAACGAAACGTAGGATTTTAAATATCGCGCGAAATTGTGAATTATTTTTTTTAAGACACGGATTAAAATTGGAAACTATTGAATTTGGGCGGGATTTATTGTTTAAAGGTTAGTTATTTTGTATTTATAAGTTCATTCCGAGATAGGAAAACTGGGTAAGTAATAGATGATATAACAACAACATCTCTAATATTTACAACATATTACAGCGGAAGCAATAATTTTATTANTAAAGGTTAGTTATTTTGTATTTATAAGTTCATTCCGAGATAGGAAAACTGGGTAAGTAATAGATTATAATTATAACAACAACATCTCTAATATTTACAACATATAACAGCGGAAGCAATAATTTTATTAAATATAATTATTAGTTAATATAGTAAACGATTGATATAATTTTAAAATAACTAATTTTTATAAGCATAACATACATTAAATATAAAATCGTTTGACATACCACTCAAAAGATATAAAAACATAACTAGTACCTGATTACCACCTGCGCTAAGATAGTTCGACGGAGCCCCGCTTCGCGGGTCTCCTATTTCTGGGTGGTTTAAAAAAAAACCTAACCTATCCGAGTCGGGGTACTCTGGAGTCGGGGTGTTAACCATAATGAAGTTTTTTATATATATTAAACGTTAGACCAAATGATTTTCGATTACATAAACGTTATGTCAAACAACGTTATACTAAATAAGTTTTAGAAGAAATATATGTTATATGTAAAGAAATTATATCAACAGTTCGTATATCTCACGTTGATTATATCTTATGAACGATAATAAAATGAAATTAGACCAAATGAGTTTTTACGTTATGAAACGCACCCAGGAAAACTAACAACGAAGCCGGGAAGGTATAAAACATAGCGTGTTAATGGAGGTATATTGATAAATTTTACGTTTTACTGAAGGCCTACCTACAAAATAATAATAAAAAATTGATTTCGCTGCATTTAGATCATTTTACGTAAACAGGGGGCGACGTCTGATGGGTTAAACTCACAATTTGTCAAAGCAAAAGGACAATTGCGTCTGCGTGAAGAGAATATTTGTTTTTTATTAGTGCCTCAAACCAACTGGATTGAACTTAGGAAAAGATGTTTGTCAGGTTGTCCCTGAAGCTGGGTTTTTCCTTATTTGTAATTCTAAATTACATAAGTACTGCGTTATGTAATGAATGATAATAAAATTGACGTGATCGCGACATCACACCAGAATTATATTTATTTTTAAACATCTGCATCAATAGTTTGCTCAATTCTTCTTGGAACTCATAAAATGGCAACATTGAAAATTGCAATCAACTTCTATCTTGTCTATGGTACTAATGACGCGCGTCGCGCCAGGCGCTTACCCCGCTATATAAAGTATAATACCTACCTACAGTAATAAATAGAATATAAAAGGAAAGAAAGAAAGAAAAAGAGTTTATTTGCGACAAGCATACCAAAAAATAAAATAATTAAAATTACAAAAGTTATGCAAGTTGGGAAGATATGCGTCACATCACATTAGGTATATGGATCGAATACATTTTTAAAATACACAACACTNCAAAAAATAAAATAATTAAAATTACAAAAGTTATGCAAGTTGGGAAGATATGCGTCACATCACATTAGGTACAATATGGATCGAATACATTTTTAAATAATACACAACACAGTAATTGAAAATCCTACATACCTACCTAAGTTTTTAAAGATAATTTAAATAGCCAAGCAACACGATAAGATAATGGTTAACTACAAAACACTTGGAAATAGAAGTGGGTTTCTAAAGTTATCAATAAAAACTTCAAGGGGGTAACAACAGCGACAGTATTGTATATTTTTATTTGAAGCTAAAGAACTCCCTCGATGTTTCTTTGTTGCCCTGTTTGTCCTAAATGTTTTCATGGAGTTATTTTGGTTTTAAAAATACATACTTGTTTGACGTCACGTACGCACCTAAAGTAGTACAGTTTTTTTACTCGTCGACGAAATAGATGGCGCGACGATCGCAAAATGAATCGTGTTTTTGTGTGACTCATTCATAACAAATCTGTCGTTGAGACTGTTTTATGTTGAAAATGCTTATTTATATGTTTTCGTGTTATCTACAATATTATTAGGTAGGTATGTTTAAAGATTTGGTAAAAGAGATAGTAGCTGGGCAAGTGGGCAGAGACGTGTGGCCGTCTCTGCCCACTTGCCCAGCTACTATCTGCGCCCAGTATATTTTAAGACATACTTAATTCGCCCATGTGCAGCAAAATGAGTACATACCTAAACGATTATTGTGCCAGGTAAACCATGTTCTTGAGTCAATTCAAAGGACACTTTTTATCCCGGTAGACTCTACTCTGCCCGGCTAAAATAGCTTTAAAGGTTTATGACATTTGATGAAAAATTACCATTCACACCTCACACACACATCCACACTTATCTCCGAAACTACTGAGTATAAAATTTTGAAAAAATACAGATTATAGTTCTTTGCCTATACATAAAAGGAAAACCATGTTCGAAACCTTTAACACGCGAGTCCGACTCGCACTTGGCCGGTTCTTTTTAATGTCCCCGTTTCGGATTCAGGGGCACTGTGGGGATCGCCCGGAGGACACGGTGGAGGTCTGCCCTGCTTGGGCGCAGCACCGCCGTGTCCTCGTCATTGCGATCGGCGGCGGCGACCTCTCGCGTCCGGCCCTGGTTAAATCCATTTTTACTTTATTGGGACATAAAACAGTTACACATTACAACAAAAGGTATGCCTGAAAAAAATAAATAAGCTAGGTGAACGTGTAACCCACACAAATGTCCGCGAAATAATGGTAACGAACTACTTATATAATTAAAAGCGTGCGTTAGATTTGACAGAAAAGTAGGTACTCGTAGGTATTTTAGGGATAATATTAGGTGTAAGTAAAGTAACTATTTTAAAGATTCAATAGCCATTCTTTTGAACTTTGAGTGTGTAAGCGCGAAAATATCTAATTCGATAAAGTGTTTGTTATACGTATCTACGATACGCCGGAGAGGCGCTCGTGCACCAGCGTGAGTTCTGCACCTTGCAGTGTGGAACAGCTGAGGCACGCGCGCCCCCCGACGCATTACAGTTCTAGGTACAATGTAACATAAGTTATTAGTAATATCAGTGCAATCGAGCCTGTTATTGCATAGACCATGAAGCATCAAGGCCATAAGCAAGCTGCGTCTAGACTCCAAGCTTTGAAGTTTATAACGTTTCAATAACTGTGTGTATGGTATTCTAGACTTAGTGCATCTATAGTGCATAGCACGTAAGAATTTTTTTTAACCATTTCTATTTTTTTTATATATACATCATCCATGGTTCGGAGCGTGGAAGCTTTGGAAGCGGTCACCTCCTTCTGCGAAGCTGTAATGCCAGCGAAGAAGGAGGCGGGCCGCGCGAGGGAAAGACAAGGCCTTCGCCCCAACCGCCGCGGCGCCGTTACAGAAGAAGACGCCTCGGGCGTCGGGAGTCGCAGGGCGATCCCCGGCCACCGTAGGCGCGAGCCTACTGACGACAAGCGTTGGGTGGCTCGCTGTCCGGTCACAACCAGGCCCGGGTCTATGGCGCGTTGTGTTCCACGCGCGCCTCAAAGAGATGTCAGCATAGGAGACGGGGCCCGCTAGGGGCAGAGCCTGCTAGGATAAAGAGTGACCGCGGCCCCGGAACGCAAAGGGCTTTAGAAGGAACACGGATGAGTTTTAGTCAGTAAGAGTCTGACACGCCCTTCCGCTCCACCCAGAGAGGAAGAACTCATTTGATGATTTCCCATCCTTAAAAAAGGGCTTCGATTCGGGTCGGGTGAAATGTCGTTGTGTTTTTCCGTAATGAGTTTCTCATTAGCAGGATTAGAGTCTGGATTCGTCTCCGTTCTGGGTGATGGTAATAGGCTAGTGCGCCTCTACCTAATCCTATATATACTAAACTTCTATACTAATATTATAAATGCGAAATTTTGGATGTTTAGATGGATGTATGTTGGTTACTCAATCACGTCAGAACGGCTGAAAGGATCTTGATGAAATTTGGCACAGAGGTAGATAATAGTCTGGAATAACACATAGGATACTTTCTATCCTGTGAGTAATTTTTGACATACCTACACGCGGGCGGAGCTCCGGACGACGGCTAGTGGGAAATAAAGGCATGATATTGAGTTTTAAAAACCATTTTTTCATTCGTCAGATAACTTTTATTTGAAGAACTAGCACTTCGCCCACGACTTCGTCTGCGCAGATTTAGTTCAGACAATTTCCAGCCCTCTTTAAGAGAAGTGTTTCCTAAAATCCTTTCTTAGCTGACGTCTCCTATTCATAATCTATCTCCGTGCCAAATTTAATCTTCGTAGGTCTAGCAGTTTTTGAGATTTCGTGATTAATCAGTCAGTGATCTTTAGATTATATTTTTCCTCATATTTGAGGAATAAACTGGCGTTTTGTTGGATTTTATGTAGAAAATATATCAAACCGCCCGCCACATTTATTCGTCAGGTAAAAGTTATCTGTCAATCAGAAAATCAGCCCTTAATAATGATATTCGTTATTTAATTTGTATGCAGCAATATTGTTGAAAAGTAATAAAAATGTAAATGTATCAAAATGGTTTGTTTTACATAATTCTAGTGCAATTTCTGTACCTTTTGGTGCCAGGCGCGACGTTTGAATCGATGCTAGTTATTTAAAAAGTATGGTAGGTGCCAGATTAATGTGTAATAACGGTCATTGACCCGCATACACTTATTGAGTGAACAGGCTTCTTCTGGGTAAGCTCGCTCCATCGTCGACTTTGTCTCTGTCATCTATGACCTAGACTAGAGTCAAGAGCAAACCCATATTAAATAAAAAAAAAAAAAAAAAAAAAAAATTGACTTTCTTAATAGGTAGATATCAACAACAGAAATAGAGACATAAAGCTGTCTTGAATTGACTTCTTTCGTAACCTTAACGTTCTCTAGTACTTGAATAACGGTTCATAATTTATTGTTCGGGTATCTACGAAGGGATATTAGGGAAAGGTCAATGTACTTTATTGCAAGTTTGTCTGGTGCATACCATAGGTACGGTATACCATAACATCACGTCTATTGTACACCTATACTGAGGGTAGTCAGGGATGTATAGTTGGTACAGTCGCCAGCACATCAAGCTACGACAATTATCAAATTTATTTAATAGATTTTCAACCTTATCGCGTTTCAGGTTCAAGGTTGATTGGGAAAATTTCACAGTTTCGGGTAGCTTGATGTGTTGGCGTCTGTACTTATTAGTACTTTGTTGGTTGGCACGCTTTCAAATCAAATTAATGAATCTGCCTCCCATGGCAAGGCATAATGGCATAGCATCCCTAATACGGACCCCTTGGCAAGACTTGAGTCAGGTTTTTTGGCTTCTGACTGACTGTCCGCAACGACTGTCGAAGATCTACAATTAATGAGCGCCGGAACCAAAGACGTGCTTTCCGAGGGAGGGAGGAGTCTCGGTATGTAATGAATGGCCACCCATCCAAGGACCAACCTCAGCTAATATAGGGGCATTTTTATTTTAAAGTCGGTTATATATATATTTTTTAATGTGTTACCTACTCAATTAATTAGGACGCTGGCCCGAGATATCCTCTACTACTANATCCAAGGACCAACCTCAGCTAATATAGGGGCATTTTTATTTTAAAGTCGGTTATATATATATATTTTTTAATGTGTTACCTACTCAATTAATTAGGTCGCTGGCCCGAGATATCACTTAAGCAGTCGCGTTTGCAATTGCAACTGATTTTTTATGGATGGGAAAGTATAAAATGACTCCTCCAGCTCTGCGCGGAGCGGGAGGGAGTGTCAGGCTCTTACCGACTAAACCCCACCCGTGTTCCTCCAAAGGTCCTTTTCGTCCAGGGCCGCAATAAATCCATCGAACACTTGGGTAGGTAGAAAAATATAATTCTATTTAGTTGGTCCGTTAGATTAACAATACATATGGACACGTATTTTTTGCCATTTCAAATCGCTAAAGATAAAGCTATTCAAAGTTCAAGAGAGAGCTGACTGGTGACGTCACGTCGCTAGTAAAAATTGTGCTATCGTAGTGACGTCACGCGAATTTTCAACACACTGTATCTTCGTCATTTTTTGCTTACGTGAAAAAAGAAAAAATACGTGTCCAATATTTTTTAGTAATCTATTTGACGGACTTTTCTGTATAAGATCCTATTCAGCAACCCTGGCAGGGTTTGCAACCGCTAAGTAGATAAATAACACAATGTAATTTTTGNTACGTGTCCAATATTTTTTAGTAATCTATTTGACGGACTTTTCTGTATAAGATCCTATTCAGCAATCCTATTTTGCAACCGCTAAGTAGATAAATAACACAATGTAATTTTTTTATTGGAATATAACTCGTTAATCTCAATTTGATTTAGCATCATAACGCCGTATATTCACGCTAGCTAGCCCCTTTGGTTCCGAGGGAGCCTGACGTATGCAGCTATCAGGTTACATGTGACACGGTGGGCCTGTCTGTTGGTGGAAGAAGGTTGTAAGTGACGGCTTCGGAGACAAAGGATTGTGGTTGAAAGATATGTGTGAATGTAAGTGGCGATTTAATGTCATTTGAAACTGTAGGTGGTAAAGGCAGTTGCTGGTGACTGATTGTAAGTTCGATCTTCGTGAACTACTTTTGACTTATTGAGACGTGTGAACCCATATTAATGGTATTGTTTAGGTATTTATATATTTGTATGTACGTATCGATTTATGCATTTATTGATGTACCTACCAGCTGCCACCCGCGGCTCCGCCCGCGTGGATGTCGAAAATTATCCTAAGGGAACAAACTCTCGGGATAAAAGTATACTGTTATTCTAGACTAAAATCTAACTCTGTGCCGAATTTCATCAAGATCCGTTCCGTAGTTTTTGCGTAAAACATTAATAAACATTCATCTATCCTCACAAACTTTCGCATGTATAATAAGTTATTGTAGCATTTCTTTTCCTGCTTGTTTTTCCTTTGAGCTGCACCTGCCATATTCCGTGTCTGCAGCACCCTAAGGCCGCATTTCATTCCTTTACTCGTGCACTTAGTTTTAATAAAAAAAACAAGCCAAGTGCGAGTCGGACTCGCGTGCAAAGAGTTCCCAACGAATAATACTTATAAGTATATATATTTTTACTTTTAAATCATAGACTTACCTATAGGTTTTTCTGTAATCTATAGGTAAAGACCTAGTAGAGTAGAGTAGGGACTCCATTTTCCGCACTTAGACTCTTATTCGGTCCGTTGTGCGTAGGTGTCCTGGCTACGTTAGCCAGCCTAGCTCCGCCCAGAAGCGCAGAAGTTTCCTGGGAGCTTCACAGGCTTCGCGGAGCGACCTCACCGTTCCGAGGATTTGTTCACGTTGGGTAGCCACGGCCTCGCATTCCAGGATGACATGGGCGGCTGTTTCTTCGGCATCAAAGCAGCCTCTGCAGAGTGGGCTGTCTGTGGCGCCTATGTTAAAAAGATGTTTGTTGAGGGGGCAATGGCCCGTAATTGTCCCTATTATTGTTCTGAGGTTAATTCTACTTAGGCTGAGTAGTTGTTTTGTTAGTCGTGGGTGTACACTCGGCATAGCCATTTTTGACTGCCTGCAGTCTGTAGCCCTTGACCATTTGTTGTTATGCAGTTCGGTGGATCTCTGGCAAATCCATGTACGAAACTGTGAGAAAGGTAGGGGAAGGAGTGGGTACGGGCCTAGCACTGCCATCTCGGAACCTCTCTTTGCAAGTTCGTCTGCGGCGTCATTGCCTAGGGATCCACTGTGCCCCTTGATCCACTGGAGGGTGATTCTGTTGGACAGCGATATACTCTCCAGGGCGAGGTGACACTCAGAGATTAATTTGCTGTTAGTTTGTTTGTTTTCTAGGGCTTTGAGCACGGCAAGGCTGTCAGACACGAGTCTGATTGCGTAGTTGTGTATCCCTAGGTG
>NDFZ01000998.1:0-12476 GCA_002192655.3 Mamestra configurata | reverse complement strand
TGAATTTAAAACACGGAGATCGTTTCGACACAGGTTCACCGTTCAATGCAGATTCGACACTCCTATATACTATATACTAAGTAAATACTAACAAAAGTGTTTTCCTATACTTAAAATGATAAAACAATTACGAAAACCCATTATGAAGGACATAACGGCCAAGACAGCCTGAGAAAAACGAGATGACAGTTCCTTTCATGTAATATGTGCGATGTAACTTTTCATTACTCAGCAAATAGTTGTTGAACAGTGACGGCTAACTAAAGTAAAACAACGATATTATTCCCTGCGTCATATCAATTCTAGTTACTACGCGGCAATGGTTAATCTTGATTCACTGGTATTCCTGTAACCTATGCTAAAGCTTAGATTAGACTATGAAAGTAATTGACTAATTTAGTAAGAGAACATGTAGGTAAATAAATGTATAAGTACCTAAGCGTTATATAGGTACTACATACTCGTATGTATTTAAGTACGTCTTCTTTTACTGTTGCCTGTATGCGGTGTCGAAAAACGTAATCTTCCCCATCGCTGACGCATATTGCGATGGAACAAAAGACCATTCTTGACGTTTAAAACGTAATTAAAAAAGGATAAAATAATTTCAAAACCCCCGACTTAAAGAATTTATGTAACGAGAATATCCGTCGGGGGCTCTTATGAATTTCTTGGAAATGTTAGGGGAATAGGAATCTATCTGTAAAGATTCATCATTTGACATAAGGGTCTTTTTCCCGTGTTTTTGTTAGATCTACCTGTCTGACATTTACGTATATGTATTAGTCGTAAAACAAAAGATTGGCATACAAATGAATAGGCCTCGTAGCTTACAAGATTTCCGTGCGTTCCAAATCCTCGCATATTAGGTATGTGGCTGTCGAAACGAAAAAGATAAACTAGAAATAATACATTCTGTTAGAGTCCAGAATAAGTTACGGTTTAATCAACAAAGGACCAAGTACTTACGTTTTTTCTCGAAAGTGTATTTTTTTTATTTATTTGAGTTGGATTTGCTCTTGACTCTAGTCTAGGTCAGAGATGACAGATAAAGTCGACGATGAATTACTATAGAATTTGAAATCTACTTCGTTCAAAATTCCCGGGAATTTGTCGTAAGAAGAAATAACTTAATTAAACGATTTCACGGTTGGAGGCTTCTCAGGCATTTCGCCCTTGAGTTATGATGAGTTGCCCTGGACGTTATGGCGGCTACTAAATACGTTTTTGATGTAATGTATGTGGTGATTACTTGGGTTTGCCAGCTGGGCATTTCTTTAGCCACGATGCACTTCTGTACCACAAGAGCTCGTGGCTTTAACAATGTCGATCTTAAAGCATAAGCCGGGGTCGGTAGTTGGATGTTACCACCCACGTGCAGAGGCCCGACTATGTGTGAGAAAGTAGGTTAAGTTGTTGGTCCTCGCTGTTATTTGTAGATCTTGAACAGTCGTTACGGATATTCAGATTCCAGAATTGAAACCAGTCAAGGAGTATCGTGTTATAGGCAATCGCTCCATGTAAAGCCGATCGTCCGAATAAAAACAATATCCCGATGGGTTTGTTTGCTCATAAGAGTATAATTCCCCGGAATTTAGGGATTTAGAATTGGGATTCCAAAATTGAAAGAAGAATTGTTACAAAACTAAGGTCCAAACCCACAAAAAGTTGCGAAAAAAAATACTGAGCAAACTAAATCTAGAGATACGGGTGTTAGTGAACGTCTAGGGAAAATAAACTAAAAGTTAGTTTTTTTTCCTGCGAAGTTAGTTTTTAGTTGCAAAAGGAGCGGATATCGGGGTTCTTTAGATCTAAAGATGAGGCCGATATAGTCTTCGTAAAAATACTGAAGACACTAAGTAGTTAGGTACTTAGTGTAGGTTTATGGTCTGATCATTCGCTTACCCTTTTGGTAGGAATTCAAATTTATTTTGGGTCGGCGCAACATGTCTTTTTGTTATATACCTCTCTAATATCGTACATATAATGTTATAAAATTAGAGAGTTGCTAGTTTCATTACTAATTTCTTAAGTAAGCAAACTAACCCATTATATTTAGCTACTCACTTGCACTGTACCTGCGATCATTAGATTAAATTCAGCGAGCGCTCTCGAAAACGTACTGTTATACAAACTGACGGTGAATCGAGTAACGGATTTGGCGACAAATGAATCGGCACAGGTGCGACCAATCAATTTAGTTTCAAAGTCCACAATCGAAATACTAAGGAGTCAATAGTGTTATAAGCTCAAAGCTACACTTTGGAGATTGGACAATTAAGCTCTTATAACGAAACCCGACCCTTTTTTTACAAGTTATGGTCTTGATATGTTCTGTAAAAATACCACCGTGTAAGCTAATGTGAAGTGAACATCAAGTGAGCTGTCAATGCATACAAATAAGATGGATTGACAGTTTATTTCATGCTCAATCCACCTGAGTGTACAACGTGAGATATTGACAGAATATACCGGTAGTACCTAACTCTTAAAAGATGGCATCGCTTATAGACTCGATGTGCTACAGCTTTTTACTGAAAAGCATAGTTTTCTATGTCGACTGTAAAATTGGGACGTTATTTCCGCAACAATAACGGTATGTAAAAAACCTTTTTAAAAAACAAGCTTTTACTTAAATGCACTAAAAAGAGTAAAAATACTTTTACTATCAACTTATAACGTCATCACACAATTTATACGATATAAAAGCTTGTCGCGAGATTTAAGTATTAGTTAGTTTGAAGTATTTACTTAGTTTGAAAATTTTAATAGTTAAAATCAATCTTCAAGTTATTACATTTACTTGTTTATCTACACAAGTAAATATAGCGTTATTTTGAGACTTATTCTTAGCAAGCCCTTTCATTTGATACCTAGTCCGCCATCTTGTGTGTGCTGCCTTGCTAGATTTAGAATGACGTCACACAGTAACTCAATCAGTTGAAGATATCTGCTTCGAAATTGAGTTGCAATATTCCACCCGAACATATTTACATTGAAAGTTAAATAAAAGCTTGTAAAAATAACTCAATTACGTAGTTTCAACAAAAAGTTAAATATAACAAGTTTTAAGTAGTCAGAGCTGTTAAGCATAATAACGACAGCACGTACCTCTTCGACTGAAGCTTGTTAAGTATTGAGGGTGCCTTGTAATAAGCAAATTGTAAGCGTTCACTTAAGTACAAACTTTAAAGCCATTATGTAGAAAGAGCTCAATTTTCAATGATAAAATCTATCCGTGAAATATTTTCCACGTTAAGACATATGACGTATTCGTACAATATGCGTCTCTATACGTTTGTATCGGTAACCGAGCTCTAGGTTCTAGTGAAGGTGAATTAATGGTCGGCCCGAGATGTCTCACTACTACCCACGCTCTGCCCGGGTAGCTTGATAGCATTCACAATGGCGCCTATTTACTACCAGAAAGGGTCCACCTACCTACCTGATTTCCTTTAGTTGATTAATTTTGGCTTCTAAATCATTATCAAACCCTCAAACCGCTATAAGTCGAATAATTTCAGCGTCGAGATTAAAATTTATCGAAGCTTCTTAAGCATAGTTTATTTATTCAATACTTAATTTATATGATATAAATAAATGCTTTCAAGTATAAATTAAACAGTCCGCTGACATCTAAAACTAGAATTTGAAGTCGATAGTACATTATATCTAAAGACGTAAAATTATTCGTAATGGACACTTTGAACGAAGATAGAATACACAAAGTTTTAAGTTGCATTTTTACAATCCATTAGGTTGCTACCACCGTGTCTACGATTGACTGCAGTAATGGATTGTGAAACTAAGTTGAAAACTTGTGGTGTACTTTTAAGCTGACTAACAAAGCTTTATAGAGGTATGCGGAACAGAGAGTAAAGTNATTTCAGCGTCGAGATTAAAATTTATCGAAGCTTCTTAAGCATAGTTTATTTATTCAATACTTAATTTATATGATATAAATAAATGCTTTCAAGTATAAATTAAACAGTCCGCTGACATCTAAAACTAGAATTTGAAGTCGATAGTACATTATATCTAAAGACGTAAAATTATTCGTAATGGACACTTTGAACGAAGATAGAATACACAAAGTTTTAAGTTGCATTTTTACAATCCATTAGGTTGCTACCACCGTGTCTACGATTGACTGCAGTAATGGATTGTGAAACTAAGTTGAAAACTTGTGGTGTACTTTTAAGCTGACTAACAAAGCTTTATAGAGGTATGCGGAACAGAGAGTAAAGTTCCGCATACCTCCACTGAAATGGGAGGATCCTCCGACCAGACGGTTGTTGTGTCTGGTGGGCAACTACCCGATGGTTGAAATTCGGACTGTTGTATGTGTTCAAATCGCATGGAGAATTTTGCTTGCTTGCGCGGTACAGGATTCCGTTGGTGGTTCATTGCTGACAGGATAGATGGCGTTGCTGTTCTTTTTGTTGCCGTACAAATTACGCTTCTTAGTTTGTCATGTGGCGGCATTGATGCCGCTACAGCTTGACATACTTTCGGCTGTAATAATATACAGCATTGCTTATTTCTAGTGGAGAAATCTATTCAAAAATAATTTTGATCAACGAAAAATAAAGTGACGACCATGATGACCGAAAATATTAGTAATACACATCATTCATCATTAATACACATCTAAGAGCATTTACGCCGTACAACATTTCATACAAAGTTTCAAGTCCTTATTTTTCAAAATGAATGAACCAATTTTAATAAAACCTGGTATGCATAAGCTAGATATCCAGGTCTAAATAGTTGAGAACATTTTCGAAAAGAGTTTAGAGAGAGAGAGCGATTTTAAGTTTACTATAGAAATCGAAAAATCAGTATCTACTCGGCAAAGTAAACAACACAATTAATAGTTTTACATGTTGTTGGGATGGGTACGTTAAACATTACTCTGAGGTGTTGATTTGTAAATTGATCGATACTGGGTCCACAAAGAGTCAATTGATTTGATTTAGATAATATGCTTAGGCAATAGTAACATGCCACTTGTGATAACAAACAGGACAAGCAATTACTGATACAATTTGCTGAATCCCAAATCTAGATATGTACATGCATAATTGAAATCGTTTTATGTATGTGGTTTGTCTGTATAGATCGTGTAGATTAGGTCTTAGGCTGACTCGCTGCTTATAGAGGGTTCGATCGAATTAAGTGCAAGTAGGTACTAGTGTATCTAATATCTTCGCTAAGGAAGAACTGACTCCCGGTATATGAAAAGCACAGTGCAGTATCAGCATTTCAGTCTAAACTACGAAAAAATAAAGTCACTCTTTTATTTAAACATTAAAAGTCAAGCTTTGTGGAGCAAAGGTGTTTCAAATTCCGACTTGGGCAGTTTTCGAGTTGGGAAGTTTTTCAACAGTGTACGGTACTGAATTTTTGAATTGTGGCCGATAAAGCAATAAAAATGAAATGTACAAGTTGATGAAAATAGCAAAGGACGGAACGGAACAATTTAACTTACAACTTACAACTAATAAAAGTTTTCTTGGAAGCAGAACATTACATGCGCAAACCTCAGCTGTTAATTGGAATAGTTTACCATTTTAGTGCATGATTTCCACGTAATGACGTGTTACTATACAATCGGTGTATAGTCCAGTTTCACACACAAGGGTGGACCAGAGGCTGTGAAGGCTTAAGAGAAAAAAAACTGTTCGATTATAATAGGGCATTTGACAAAAAAAAATGTAATTAAACCGTCAGATAGATTTCCAAAAAATATTGGATACATATTTTTTTCTTTTGTCACGTAAACAAAAATAGAAGACGATACAGTACGTTGAAAACACGTGTGACGTCACTTACCAGTACAGTTTTTACTGAAACGTGACGTTACAAAACCCCACTCCTCATCATTGATGCGTTTTATCTTCCCAATTTTTTATTAATTTAATAAAATTAAAAATCCATACTTATAATTTTTTTTTTGTTAATTTAACTGACGGACTAAATAGAATCAATTTTTTTTAACCCAGGCAACATCCCTATTGTCTCATTTACAAGTACTCTAAAATGCGTTGATTACATTACAAGCTGGGATTAATTAGTTTGAAATAACATAAAGAAAATTGTACCATGCAAGTTATAAATCTAAACATACTAAGAATCCGAATATGAAACAAAAAACTATCGAAACTAAAGTTGTTCTTGCTTAGAAATAACACATTTCGATGATCTTGAAAACTCCCCAGGGTGCAGAGTATGCGTGAGTACGTTCATCCTATTTCATTTACGATTTGTTTTACATTTGTAGAACTAGAGAAATATAAAACGTATTTTATGCTATAATTTAAATAAAATAAATAGAACGAGATATGTAATCGGCTTTTAGTACGACGAATATTCGGTCTATTTTTTATTAAGCTTTAAGTTTTACATGAAAGAAAGGCAATTTGTAAATCTACAAGTAACATTGTATATGGGCACAAAAGAATTTGATTGAAGCCTTTTTCCATCGAGAAAACTAACATGCATATTTTTTCAGCAAATTTTATAATGTTACCTCCAAAATGATATCGTTTTAGAATTTTTTCGAGCACAGCGCTATAGGTAACTGTAAGCGTACTAAATTTTTGGATTCAGCGGGAGGACACGCCCGGGTGTCAGCGCTGTAAGGATCGCCCGGAGGACACGGTGGAGGTCTGCCCTACTTGGGTTGAGCACCGCCGTGTCCTCGTCAAGGCGATCGGCGGCGACCTCTCGCGTCCGGCCCTGGTTGAATCCATGGTCCGGAGCGAGGAGGCTTGGGAAGCGGTCACCTCCTTCTGCGAAGCAATAATGCTAGCGAAGGAGGAGGCGGGCCGCGCGAGGGAAAGGCAAGGCCTTCGCCCCAACCGCCGCTACAGGAGAAGACGCCCCGGGCGTCGGGAGTCGCAGGGCGATCCCCGGCCACCGTAGGCGCGGGCCTGCGGACGGCGAGCGTTGCGTGGCTCGCTGTCCGATCGCCACTAGGCCCGGGTCGATGGCGCGTTGTGTTCCACGTGCGCCTCAAAGATATGTCATGTAGGAGACGGGGCCCGCTAGGGCCTCTGGCCCTGCCAGGGTTGCGGAATTTGTTCGAAAGAGTCACCGCGGTCCTGGAACGCAAAGGGCTTTAGAAGGAACACGGATGGGTTTTAGTCAGTAAGTGTCTGACACGGCCTTCCGCTCCACCCGGAGCGGAAGAAGTCATTTGATGATTTCGCATCCTTAAAAAAAAGCCTTCTAAATTAAAGCTACGCTTTTCTTGGGCTCTATACTGAGAATATGGGTAGGTTGAGGTCTACTACAGCAATGTTGTATCATAGATTCGTCGTTATGCCGCAGGATTTAGAACTTATCAATAACGAGCCAAATCGATAACAACCTGCTAAATCATTACATTTACAGCGACTTGTAGTGCCAACGGCAAGGTGACGGTTACATTATTTTTAATTATTGTAAGAAGTAACAATAGTAAGACATCATTTTCAATTTTCACATATTACCTAAATGATAAAACAACCCCATTAAGAAGGACATACGGGCAACACAGTCTGGGAGAAACGAGATGATAGTTGCTTTCATATAATATGTGCTATATAGCGTTTCATCAGTCCTGCAGAGCAGTGGCTACCTAAGGAGTACAACGATATTTTCCCTTGCATCACACCTATTCTAGTTAGCAACACTAGAATGGTTTGGGCACGCCACAATTGCGGCAGTAAGGCCCCTCTTTGAGGAGTGGCTGGAGAGGCGCCACGGCGTCCTCACCTTGCGCCTGACGCAGGTACTTACCGGACACGGCTGTTTCGGGAGGTACCTGTGTCGGATTAAGCGGGAGGACACGCCCGGGTGTCAGCACTGTGAGGATCGCCCGGAGGACACGGTGGAGCATACGGTGGAGGTCTGCCCTGCTTGGGCTGAGCACCGCCGTGTCCTCGTCGAGGCGATCGGCGGCGGCAACCTCTCGCGTCCGGCCCTGGTTGAATCCATGGTCCGGAGCGAGGAGGCTTGGGAAGCGGTCACCTCCTTCTGCGAAGCAGTAATGCTAGCGAAGGAGGAGGCGGGCCGCGCGAGGGAAAGGCAAGGCCTTCGCCCCAACCGCCGCAACAGGAGAAGACGCCCCGGGCGTCGGGAGTCGCAGGGCGATCCCCGGCCACCGTAGGCGCGGGCCTGCGGATGGCTCGCGTTGGGTGGCTCGCTGTCCGATCACTACCAGGCCCTGGTCGATGGCGCGTTGTGTTTCACGCGCGCCTCAAAGAGATGTCAGCATAGAAGACGGGGCCCGCTAGGGCCAGAGCCTGCCAGGGTTGCGGAATTTGTTCGAAAGAGTCACCGCGGCCCTGGAAAGCAAAGGGCTTTAGAAGGAACACGGATGGGTTTTAGTCAGTAAGAGTCTGACACGCCCTTCCGCTCCACCCAGAGCGGAAGAAGTCATTTGATGATTTCCCATCCTTAAAAAAAAAAAAAACACTAGAATGGTTAATATTGATTCACTGGTATTTCTGTTATGCTGCTGGAGTAGAGTAAGTAGACGTAAATCAATGCATATTTAGTAGGTACTAACATTTCGTTCGTTCAGTGACAGATAAATGTATAAGCGTCTGTGCAAAATAGTTTGTTTACGTCACGAATCAAAAATTCATCGTAGAAATATCTTTAATTTCCCAATTCCGAAATTTGTATTCGGAAATCACATCAGACTCAAAGATTTTATCTTAATACTCACAATAGAAAACAACTGGTTCATCAGTTCAGCAGAAAGTGTAATTGAATTAGAAGGATGATCCCTCTTTAGATAATCTAATTCATAATCCTAAATCACAAGACGCGTTCAAGTTCAGAAAACATAATAAAATTAACAATTTTGTTAAGAGGGTTCCATATTCTGGATCTAAGTTTTTTCAATCAAGGAGAGAGTTGCTTCAGTTTCTGGCTCCTCATTCATCCAATAAGTTTGAAGGGAGTCGTTGCTTCCAGCAAAGAAGGTTTATGTTGTGTCATTTGACATCATGGCGATCCCACACCTCTATATTTAAAAATACGTTAGTCCCTCGTACTGTCATGCCTGATGAGTTTACGCTCCATATATGTAATCATAATGCCCTAATGATGAAACAATATATGTCTAAAGTAAAATAAATATTTTCAAACATTTTTGTTTAAAATTTTAACATCCAGCCTGGATTTGTTTTTCAATTAAGAAATCGCGCTGTGTGCGTATTGTTATTGTTCTCTGATTTTATTTTCAATTGTTCTCTTGTAGGTATTCGTAAAATGTTATATCTCGATAAAAAACAAGGCAATACAATTGATTTAATTGGCATTTTCTTCTTCAATAAGACCCATTTCTATTCAAATGAAAAGTTATCTTATGAATTATTTTTCTGGTAAAAGTCAGAGAAATTATGTATCTCTAAAGATTCATTGTTGGATATAAGTATCTATTTCCCTGAAATTTATGTATGTGTAGCCCGAGGGACTTCAAACAAAAGATTGGCATATAAATGGTCTTGTGATTTTTGAAGCGCTTTTGGAGCGAACGCTTATCTTGTAAGTCACAAGATCAGCGTTCGCTCCAAAAGCGCCCTTATACACATCACCAGCTTCAAGTTTCAAAGCTAACAGTTTTAATCATGGTGAAAAGAACAAACTGAGGAATACGAACAAAGAATGCAAGTAACTGTTCATTAAGGAAACTTTATTGTCTGCCCTAATTGCAAAAACCTAATAACGGTTCGAAACGAAGCGAAAGCGACGGAACAAAGTAACAAATGTCTAATTTTTTTCGTAAATTAAACTACATATGTATGTCCTTTCTTCGTGAAGTTCCTTAACTAGAACCAAGCATCTTGTGTGGCGCTACATATAATACGAAAATACAGATGATTTGCACGTGTTCCGTAGACTGTATTTTTCCGAATAAAGTTTCGATTCTTACTTATCGTATAATAGTTATTCATGATATTAGTGCGGTAAGTTGGTTTTACGAACGAGTAGACGAATATAAGCCCGAAACGTAGTCGAGGGTTTACCATAGTAACGAGTTTGTAAAAACCAATTTCCGCACGTATGCGATTTTTCGACAATTTTGCGAGAAAACAGTACAATAGGCAATGAAACAAAATTTTTGTTTTTAGATATCAGTCGGAAAGTCTCAACAATCTTTGACGGTCCTTCTGAAAATAGCGCGAATTTGCAAAAGGCGCCACGGTGGTGAAAATTAGAACTACCTGTATCTTTCGTCTCATTTTATCTTTAGTATTAAAGTGAGTCAAAGGTATTGGGCAAAACCGCTTCCAAGGAAGTTCAATCGTTCAGCTTATTTATTCTAGTAATGTGGAACTCCTTGGTGGAATTCTTGTGCTTTTTTTATGGAAATAAAAAAAGAAACCGTAAAGGATAGGCACGGCGTTACACAACGAGGAGTGCGGTAAAGTAGGTACTTAGATGAGAGTACCTATTCTACTGCACGTTTCATTGTATGGTGCGTAATTAAGGTTCCGTACCTTAAGGGTAAAAATGGGACCCTATTACTAAGACTCCACTGCCCTGTCACAAGGCATCTTATGAACCGAGATAGCTAGACAGTTAAAATTTTCACAAATGATGTTTTTTTGTTGTTGCTATATATAACAACAAATAATAAAAATGAAATAAAAATTAAAAAGAACATGTTTTTTTATTCCATACGAGAAGCATGTTTTTTTCGGCTTATGGTACGGAACCCTTCGCGTGCAAGTCCAACTTGCACTTGGCCAGTTTTTTTTTGAACTTTCGAACAATGTTATACAGGCTTCGTAAATGATTTTTTTGAGCAAATGTGCAAACAATTTTACAATATTGGGAATGTTCAACTTGTGTTGTAGTATAGTTCAATTTTCCGCTCCAAAGTTTTCATATAATAACAATTGTGAAAGTAAAGCGCACGGAAAGCTTTGGTCGGTGGCATGTGAAACTTATTGTCGCCTATACGCCGTC
This sequence comes from Mamestra configurata, assembly GCA_002192655.3. NCBI lineage: Eukaryota > Metazoa > Arthropoda > Insecta > Lepidoptera > Noctuidae > Mamestra > Mamestra configurata. Next base: position 1,505 of record NDFZ01000998.1, on the reverse strand, counting down.
GAACCCTAATAAAACAAAAAGGATCGGTTCAAACTTTGTGCTTCACGTAAATTTCACGCTGTGCATTCCGCACGTCCGCTCACGAGCAAAGCGAGGGAGTTAATACAAGAATCCTGAATGCAGCTAGAGATTTAAACTAGCCCAAGGTAAAGACACCTTTATCCCTGAGGAGCATACTCTACTTTTTACACTTACTGCAAGAAAATTGTGCTGGCACCATGAAAAGAGGTGGCTGTACATCCGGTGTACATGTGGTCGCGCATCCGAAGCTGTGCCCCGTCTACCACCGGGCAATAATATTGTACTGAATTTATTTATAACCCGGGCAATATAAGCCGTGCAATAATGTGATTTGGAACCTCATTTTGACTGCGTGACCTGCATCTGGCAGCGAAGGCCGACGGGCGCCGCCTTGACTTTTTCGTACAGGTGGTGTGAAAAAGATTTTATGGAATATTTATATTTGTTGTTTCAGACTATCATCTAGCTAAAAACCGGGAAGAATGGAAGGCAAAAAAGACAGCCTTTGCCCTGCAGTGGAACGAAATAAGCTGAAAATATAAATATATTTGTATTTATTTGGTTTGTCACCTTGAAATTATGGTACCTCAATTAACACCCAGGCTAGAATTCTACGCTAGAAAGCTAGAATTTTTAGAAGCTAGCAGAAACATAAAAGACTTTTCAGTCTCTGTCATACTTCTTTCAGTTTACTGTCCGTGATTTTTCGTTTCAAACCATACTTTAACAGACGTTTTCGATGGTACTGTCATGCAGGTACGTATGTGTTGGAATCGAGCACTAGGGGCGCAGCGGGACTGCCAGGGTTGCGGAATTTGTTCGAAAGAGTCACCGCGGCCCTGGAACGCAAAGGGCTTAAGAAGGAACACGGATGGGTTTTAGTCAGTAAGAGTCTGACACGCCCTTCCGCTCCACCCAGAGCGGAAGAAGTCATTTGATGATTTCCCATCCTTAAAAAAAAAAAAGGGGCGCAGCGGGAATTTATCAGTAGCAAACCGAAAAAATAATAGCCCTGTCTGGCCTGGCCATTCTTGCGCCCCCCAGAGTCTACGCCCTGTGTCTGGGCACCGGTGGCACCGCCCTATTTACGGCACTGCCTCGAGGTACATAGCATCCTGTACAACGATACACATCGATATTCAAACCACGTTATTTCATGATTTTCCCTGACAACAAAATGCAAATGTATCGGACTTCATTTGCAGTTGGCATCATTAATTCAGTGTTTATCTCCAATTAAAAGCTACACGCCTAGTGTGGCCGCAATGAGAGCGACGTTGTTCACAATTAGGATGAGCTATAAAATAAATGTCGATAGCGGTTCGATATACGTGCGTTTATTAGTGGGCTGGGCCGGTCAACACACGACCTCTGATGCAAATACTTGATGTTTTTTTTTTTAAAACGTTGCATATATATATATACTAGGAATTTCTCCTGTATCGTGGGTGCGTTTACAAACATACAAAGTCACATACACAAAC
>NDFZ01000997.1:0-12475 GCA_002192655.3 Mamestra configurata | reverse complement strand
AGGATACTTTTTATACCGATATTCCCACGGGATCGAGACTTACGCGGATGAAACCGCGGGGCTGCCACTAGTATATAATAAAGAAAATTCTATTCATTTTTATTTTATGCGGCATTGCCGTCAAAAATAATACGTAACAAGTCAAAAACATGAAGAGAAATATCCTTTCCCCAGCGTCGCTCTATAAGCACACAGTGCGTTATATTTTATCGTCACCGATTCGCTCTGGGTTTTATTGCGAAATCTTAACTTGCTAATATTGCGCTGTTTATTGTCCATTGTTGTTTAAGATCGTAGGACGGAATAGGCAGAGAGGTCTAAACCTGCTTTGTATGGCTTTTGACGATTTTGCATAGAGAGGTGTAAAATAGTAATGAAGGTTCAAGTCCGTGGTATGNATTTTGCATAGAGAGGTGTAAAATAGTAATGAAGGTTCAAGTCCGTGGTATGTCTTGTACGTACTTCTCGAGAGAGATCTACGCTTTGGAACTTGCAAGTAACTTCAGATTTTTGACGTGTAAATGATTTTATAAACAATATCATTGAGTTAGTTTCAAAATATTTTGTGTGGTCTTAGAAAAAATTTAGTTGGTGGCTGATTCCACGGCGGCTAAGCAACCTCTTCAGAATGGGCTGTCCATGGCGCTTATGGTGATCATCATCATCTGCCTCGCCTTTTCCCAACTATATTGGGGTCGGCTTCCACTCTACTGGTATTCAGCTGAATTCGGTTTGAGTTTTTACGTGGAGCGGCCCAACCCATTAATTGGGTAACACGGTAGTTCTTGGCAAGATTGGAGTCAGATTTACTGGGTTCTGACAACTGTAACGACTGCCAAAGATCTACAAATGGCAGCCGGGACCAACGTGCTTTCCGAGCACGGAGGAAACTCGGTATTTTAAGATGGTCACCCATCCATAGACCAACCTTGGCAAGTGTTGCTTAACCTTGAAGATCGACTCGTGCGGCTATTATTCTTTTGCCACGAGCTCCTCATCGGTGCCTATGGTGTTATATTAGCAATATTTAAATATTATCATAGTGTTCCAATATTAGCACAGCGTTCAAAAGCGATACAGAGGCTGGAACAAAAGTACCATGCAAGCTCTTAAATCGTAAAAAAAAAAAAATGCGAACTACAAAAGTTTAAAGGAAAACGAGCAACCTGTTGTTTTTTATTTTATTTGGGTATTGAAGATACAATAATATATTTGCTGTTTATCTGGTAATGGTCGATTAGGGTACAATTTAGTGTTCCGATAATTTGCCTTTCATTGCTTGAGATTGGGCAGAAATTTATCATTTGTGTATTTTTACTGACTACATGTTGATTCGATTTTTTACTCAAAATTAAGTAAGAAAACACGGGCAGAAGTTTTAACGAATGATAAAATGATCATTGCTGAACTATCTACAAACAAAATTAAAAAAAAAAAAAATCTAAGTGTTTCAAACTGTGTGTGTGTAAAACATGTAAACTTTTATTTACTGGATTTGTTTAGCTGTAAGTTTTTCAAAAAAAATAAAATAATTAAATAAGCTCCTAGTCTGCAAGAGATAATTACTATAACTTGAAGTGTCAGAAAAAAATACCGCGACAAAAACTAGTTGTTTTGTTCCCACGTATCTAAACTCCATCAGACAAGCATCTAACACAATTGACTTCGCTATGAACCACACAAACATACTAACACATTGTTTTCAACAACTGTATTTTATTACTCCTTCCTTTTATTGAGCACGCCGTAATACAAATCGACATGGGTATTAAAATTGTAAGAAACAATCACAGTTACATATACCCCTCTCTTTCACTCTTACGCCATAAAAAGGGGATTGCAATACTTTATAGCTCGGTGATCGAGAGACGAGATCGGTGCAGCCAAAAACATTTATTACACGCCATCAATTTTTAAAAACCCGTGTAACGTGACACCAAGGTACAAATGAATGTGTTCAAGACAACCGAAATGCGTGTCCGACCGCACAGTGGACCGAATAGCAATGTAACATGGCCATAACATTTTTTTTTTCAAACCAACCACAGATTTATTCATTCGTTATAGTTTTTTATGTTAAACATAAAACGCAAAACGATCGTTAAATAAATTACGAGGTATTAATTGAGACTCTTTAATTTTTGTATTAAAAGTGTAAAAAACAGTCGTGGCAGCGTTGAACGTCGATTTTTTTCGCCATTTTACCCCTTCCTTGGCTGTTAACGCAAAGAATTTAATGAGAAACTGTAATAAACTTATAATAGTTCTCTTTTATAATAATGGTGGCGGAAAATAAAATGGGTCGTAAGAGGGTAAAATTAAATGTGCTTCTGTAACGTAGAACATGGTTTGAATAATTGTAGAACAAAAGCCTATATATATATAACTGCATGATATTAAATTCCTAGGCCTTCATTACAACATCAAATCAGGAGGTCGAGTCTCATATTAAAACGAAACCTTTAACATTTGCAGCTTAATGGCTGCAAATGTTAAAAATAACAACAAGTCGCAATCGTAAACGTTCCGATTAACCGTCAGAATAATTTAGAACCTTTGCCTACTCTATTCAAAATTTCCCACCATCGCTTTAACATTCTAACACTTCGATGGCAACTAAGGCCGCAACTTGGTCAGTCGTAAAACTTGAGCATAAAACCCTAATGGTGCAATTACAGGGTTAATTAGCAAACCCGAGGCGTTTGTCAGCCACAGTTTTACGGCTTACGTGACAGAATTCGATCGACGCCGTGTCAGAACAAGTTGGTCACGTGGTGTATTTATTTTTGGGGCGAGGGAACGGAATTAATTACGAAGGGATTAGGCAGATATTTTTCCGGAAAAACGGATAGAAAATAGAAGCAAACAGCTGTTGGGGGCAACGGACTCTAGTATTTTGTTTTAGGGATGTCTGTCTAAATAAAAGTGTTTATGAGAACTAAATCAACTGTTTTTTTTGACGATAACTTAATCCCAACTTACTGTCAGAATTCGGATTAGAACTATAAAGTTACAAATTCGAGGCCGGTTGCCGAAACTTGAGTAACTTTCGAAATCGTTTCTTAATTCAGTCTAACTTAGACAGATATTCTTGAACTCTAATTACCATATAAAGTAGACAGAATGGCTTTAATTGAGAAAGTTAACAACAAAACATTTAAAGTAATCATTAAGCACTGTCAAACTTAACGTAGAACTAACTTAGCACACGCGCAAACTTAAACTTCAATCATATTTAATCACACAACTAACTTGGGTATGATTTCACGAAAATATAGTGTTATTGCTGCCAAATTAATAATATTATTTTCTTAAAAAGTCTTAAGACTTTTAATTAAGTAAAGAGGGGAGATGTGAGGAGTCATTTCTTCTCGTTACGAGAGGGACGTGATCTCATGTGAAGGACTAGAAAACACCATTTTTTCTTGTTTCAGTCGTTAACATGGAGTTTAAAAACGTGTTACCTCGAGTTTGAAGTGACTTTAGTTTTTTGAAAAAAATATTTTTGTCGCGATTTTTGGTGAAGCGTGATTTATTATTATAGGTTATTGTTTAGCGTTTGATAAAAATTGTTTTATTTTGTTTAATGAGAGTTTTCAAATAAGACTTGAAAAGATAGTTAAGTACATATTATTATATTTCATAAATAGGTAAGTACTGTTATCCTAATTTTATCATAATTTTGGGTAAAAAAACTGAGCTCTTATGCTTTTTTTTTTAATTTCTTGCTTAAAATATGGCACTTGTTTTTTTTTTTTAACAATGGGAAATCATGAAATGACTTCAAAAGTCGGGCTAAATTATGGCACATCTAGCAGAATATTATGTAAATAAACTTTCAATGTTTATCATGTTGTAGCAAGAATTAATCATGTACATCAATGTAATCACTTCGGCGATTCTCTTTACATTATATCTTTATACTTAGTACATATAATATGATTTTCCAATAAGTTTTTCACGGTAACAAAGTAACTTAATATCCGTCTGCTTAATAGAAAATTGGAAATAAAGAGAGGACTGAAGAACTGGAGAAGTCATTCTTTGGATGTCAGAAAATTTTTGACAGTATCATCAAAAATATTTTTATTTTTAGTTTTATAACTAATAATAGAAATACTAAACAAGGAAAAGTATATTTTTCGGTTAGGAGTTAGAAGTTTTCTTTATTAGCACAGTCTGCAAAGCTTTTTCCCAACTAGTTGGGGTCGGCTTCCAGTCGAAGATGCAGTTGCATACCAGTATTTTACATCTGGCTTCTAAATACCCGTAATGTCTGTTCATGGTCTACAAATGACAGCCGGGACCATCAGCTTAACGTGCTTTCTGAGGCATGTAGATCTCAGTATATGATGATATGTTCTCTATCTGCACGATACATAGATAATATTATGAGATTCTAATTGTTATCTATAAGAGCGATTGCGCGCTTCATTCAATACGGATCCGAGAAATATCAGTCTGAAGTAGCCTTAGTATCTACTACTTGTAGTGGGTTGCGTTCGTCCGAATTTAAAACGTTTCCAATTCGGATAGAACTCGGAACTCAAATTCGGATCGTATGCAGTGAGCAGAAGGTCGAAAGTTATTAATGAACCAGACGGCAAGGTCGTATAGGGACTGAATGCATGGGGTGCGCCCACATACTCTATACTCTTAAAAACAGGATGTTTTAAGTACCGAATGTGGTGTAGATTATGACCTTGGCCTGAAACCTGGTTCAAACACTTAAGAAACAAAAAAAAAAATGAAATTATTGCTAAGTGACTCGTGTAACAAAGTTGTCACTTATTTATCACTCAGCCGGAAACAGTGATTTGCAGGACGCAGTGTTTAAAATTGATAACCCTAGTACGACCGGGTTAGATAAAAAATACCAAATATTTAAAGTTTTATTTTTAGATGGGTATAATTGTAAAAAGTGGTATCAAAAAAGTTTTATTTTTTGCAAATTCAAACCAGTACGCTTCGGGAACTCGTTAGGTGTGGACTGTAGTGAAACTAAGTCCGAAGCCAATCGGTCAAGCACGTGAGTAAACCAACATTTATACACCACACTGAACATTCATGGTTATAGGTTTATAAGAAATTGTATTGTCTAATGCAGAAAGCTCAACAACTAAATGTTAGAATGCAAGAGCGAGCGAAGCGATCTCGCAAATTTTTGCAAATCATCTCGGATTTGTTTGATTTTCTTTTGTAAAATCAACAAAGAAAGGTCGAAGCAGAAAAAATGATTTTTCTTACTCTTTGTTTCTTTTTCGTTACGAGATCCAAGATAGTTGAATCGTTTCTCCGGTACTCGTCGAGTTTCATTGTTTTCTACATTTTCTGGTGGTTGCCACTGTTGATTCTGGCTTTCAGGAGATTGTTGTGGTAGGAAATAGTGTGCCGGTCTCGTCCCAAACATCTCAGTTAATTTATTGAGAATCGAATCAACAGTTGGTTGAACCAAAGCAATAACTCTTTTTTTAGATGATTTTTTTTTTGTAACAAACACAAAAAAAACCTTGTGTTACTAAGCTAAGCTTCTAAAACAAACCCACGATCGCACAGGGCGCAGAATAGATTGGACTCGGCGATAAAACTTAGCACAATTTGCTGCAATCGATTCGCCTCGCGTTAGCAACGGTGTGGGGCACTGGGCTTATGAAGTTATGGTGTTGCAAGAGAGTTGCCCTATATTATTGTGCTGTGGTCATTTTGAATCGAAGTGAATAGGGTAGAATAGTGATGTTTGGTGCAATTTAAGGCGATAATAAAAAGTTAGAAAGGTATACTTATATCTACCAATCGGTGCTGGATCCGAGTGGCGGATCATATTCCACACTCTCTCTCAAAGTACTTAGAGATGGCCTGTGTCAGTGGGACATTTGTGCGGCATATACCTATGTGTTCTAAAAGACTTGATATCAGACAAATCCTACATCGAGCTATCAAAGTTCTCCGCGTGATTTGAATATATACAACAGCCGGCAACAACTTTCAGGCAGGGCCCATGATACATAACACCCGTATTGTCGGAGGATCCTCCCTTTTCAATGGAGGTTGCGAAACTTTCCACCCATATCCATATAGGTTCCTCCACATTACCTCCACACATTATAGGATGATATTGATTATTATAGCTAACATGCATTAGAACTATCAGAAAAAGTAAGCAAAAAAGTGGCCTATGGTAGGAGCCAGATAAACTTGCAATAAAGTACATTGACCTTTCCCTAATATCTCATCGTATATACCCGAACAATAAATTTTGAAACGTTTTTCATTACTAGAGAACGAAAAGGATACAGAACAGCTTTATGTCTTGATTTCTGTTTTTGATATTAGGAAAGTCAATAAATGTATGTGGGTCAATGACCGTTATTGAACATTTACCTGGTGTCTACCATAGTAACAAATATGATTCGATATTGTTTCATACAGTCTTTGTTTTATTTTGCGATACTTAGTTTTTATTGAATTACGCGGATGTGAACATTGCGAATAAAGCTCTACGTAATCATTAAGATGCGATCTCCGAAAAGTTTTTAATTTAACTTTTAATTAACTTCTTGAATCGCATTGTCTGATAAATTTTCTTAAATGGTTGACGTGAAACAAAATGTTTTCGTGTTTAACAAAAATAACTTTGTAAGCTTATTGTAAGATATTTTTGAATATTCAATTACTGATATAACGTGTTTTGGTTTTTGAAAATAATCATTTCTTATCTGCAACTTTTGCAAACTGCACATTGCTGCAAATTAACTGTAGTCGTGGAAAAAACTTAAATATTTTTTTTCTCTCTATTTCACTTTTTTTTCAATTGCACCAATGCAGATATGTACGAGTAGGTAACGGCCTATAAGATATTAGCAACCTATTAATAATACCAAGCCCATACCAACCGTTAGGCTTAGTTTTAGCTCCGTCCAAAATTGGACCATCTTGAGATAACAGGCCTACTATTGTATGCGTCGCACAGACACGTAGGCCTTTGGCCATCGTATTAATTACACCTATCTCGAAGCCATGCACAGCCAATTGGAGCCAATTAGACGTGGAACTACCACCAGTTAAGGAGCACAGCAGTTGGTAGGATTATGGATGGGTGAAGGAGCTTCTTGATTTTGCCGGGTTATGGATGGGAGGACTCAATTTCGAGGTGTTGGGATTAAATTGATGGAGTGGCGAATGAGGGTTCATATCTGGAGCGATGGCTGAGCTTGATAGCGATGGTGTGTCGTTGTCTTTGTTGATTTGAATTGTTGGGTATTTTAATGCGTTGGGATTGGTAGGGCTTTTCTTAATAGAGCAGTTAAATTAAAGTATCTTGCAATAATGGAATCGCTTCGACTCATCAGTTTCCTGGAAGGGTAATATGCAATGGTGTGTGACAATTCATGTAAAGCTGTTTGATGGGTAGCTACATATTTGTGACCATTCAGTGAATGAGTCAAAATAATTATTATATGATGCCAATTCTGAAACTCCACAAAACAGCTGACCAGAACGTGGTCAAAAACCAATTATGTGGTCTCAGCAAAAACACCGCAATACCGACCACACTTTATACTCCCAACAATTGAATTCAAAGTCCAGTACGAGAAATCCCACGAGATTTATAACTGATAGCTACCTTAGAATAGAACGACAGAAGGTTGGGTCTATACAACGAGCGAAAACCGGCGCACGAACATATAGACACGTATGTGCTGCAATCTCCAACAAATGCCGGTCGTGAGTGCGCTTGTACTCGCTGTACGTGAAGCTTGTCTATGTGTGCGTGCGTTTTCGCTCGTTGTATGGACTTAACCTTCTGCCTGTCCATTTTCTACAAGCTATTCTTCTAGTGAAGTTACGATGACAACCTGCTAACGTGTTCGGACGGGGTCGTCCTGTGACATTAGTTTATAGTAGAGGTAGAACAATGCGTCTATTTATTATTGTCCAACCGCACTGTGCGATGAACGGTGGACAAAAAATGTGATTTAGATTTAAGTCGAGAGTGGAATTAGATTGGCGGGCTTGGAATGAAATTGTTGTTCGAAAACTTGGATAGATAGAATTGTCTCTTCGAATTTCAAATTGAAAATGTTCAGTTGTTGTCAAATAAACGTCAAAACTGATTTTCAGGGTTTCGGTAGAAGCTTGATTTCTATAGCAAAATATTAGATTTTAGCTAGTTTAGATTGATTTTAGGCTACTTTGTCACAAAACTAACAGTTAATGATTGGTTTTGTTAAGTCACTGTCACAAAATCTGAGTAAACAATAACTTTAGATTACTTATTTCTGTCTTCTGTAGAAAACTTTGGATTCCAAATATCAAGACTCTTAACTTAAATCACTTTCCCAACAATAGCCAATTACAAAATTGATTCTAAACCAAAGTAACGATTTAATTTATATTCAAAACTTCATCCGGAAACATTTAGCGTTTTCGTTAAAGCAATTCTTCATTATAATTACTTGTAAAATATTTATGGGCTATTGTAACAATTTTTTTATCGTCCCGAGGCTGGTTTGAAGAAAATAATTGTGTAATTTATGTGTTGTAATTTTGTCCTGAGCACTTGGATATTTATTCCCGTGTGCAGTGAACGTATGATTTGTTACTGTGTGTTCGAAGGCTGTTTAAGTTAACCGTTTGACGGAATCGTGGTGTTATGTTGAAAGTGATTTAGCGTTTAATTGTTTGTGTCTAACTAATAGATTTAAGTTCGAAATATTGAGTTGTTTGGTTAGAAAGGCTGTTTTGAATGGCTTTAGTTTTAAATAAGACTAGCTCGGACTATTCTGACTTCTATGACTCAGCGTGGGTTTCTGGGTTTAGTTCCTATGTCAGTAAAATGTTATTTAGTTTTTTCAGAATTTTCTTGTGTCTCTCATACCTTCTCCCCCTTTTACATAAAACTTTAACTTAACTAAAGAAATAACGGCGCCCTTGACTCTATTGCTTAACCCAGCTTTCTATACCTGTCGAACTGTGCCGAACCTTTCCGAACTAANTTACATAAAACTTTAACTTAACTAAAGAAATAACGGCGCCCTTGACTCTATTGCTTAACCCAGCTGTCTATATACCTGTCGAACTGTGCCGAACCTTTCCGAACTAAATATATTGGGATCGGCTTCCAGTCTACCTGTATTTTACAGTCTAGCTGAATACCAGTATTTTACATGGAGTGACTGCTTATCTGACCTCCAAAACCCAGTAACTGGGTGACACGACATCCCTCAGCAAGACTGGTGTCACATTCCCCCAATCTGCTCCTACAGCTACACGTTCCAGTTGAAACGATATGTTAATTGGTATAGATTTCCTTTCGGAATATTTGACCAATTATCCAGAAAGGTAGTTTGAATTGAATTGGCTTTATATTCAATAGTTTTTATAATATTTATTGCTTCCTTTATCAGTTCAAGTCATGGTCGATGGTTTTGCTTACTTTCGATTCCACGTTGAACTACTTTTTGTAGCGTGGTAGTAAATATTTAAATAATGCTTTTATCACGCTCTGTGGGCTAATTCGTTCAGCTTTGATGTTTTATCGATAGTTCTTAGTGACCAGTGATACCGTTTTCTATTGGTACCGTTAGATATTGGCCCTTTTATAATAATTTAAAGTGATGTTTTTGCCCAAAACTAATATCGTCAAAAAACACAAAACGTTTTGGGGATAATTTCATTATGCGTACAGCTAAGGAGTGAGATTCTCTGCCAGAGTCTGTGTTTCCTGATAGGTACAGCCTGGCAGTCTTTTAGTCAAGAGTGAATAGGTTACTTCTAGGCAAGCGTGCTCCATCTTCGACCACGTCATCGCCTTCCAACAGGTGAGGTTGTGGTGTATACAGACATCTTAAGTTTAGCGAAAATGTGTGTATGGATAATCCTTTAAGTCTAGTTTAGGTCATCATCATATCAGCCGAAAGACATCCACTGCTGGACATAGGCCTCCCCCAAGTGTCGCCACAACAACCGGTCCTGTGCGTCTCGCATCCATCGGCTACTCGCGACCTTCAACAGGTCATCGGTCCACCTTGTGGGAGGCCTTCCAACACTGCGTCTTCCGGTACGCGGTCGCCACTCTTTTTGTCGAACTATTCGGCCCCGTTGACCATCTGTTCTGCGAGCAATGTGCCCTGCCCTCTGCCACAGTCTGGCGATCCTTCGGGCTATGACGGTAAACTTGGTTCTCTTGCGGCTAGTGTAGGTACTGAACTAAACAAAAACACAAGTTTCAATTACAAAAAACAAAATCGCGTGTCCGCCATTTCATTCCTTGCTCTTTTTCCACTAACGCGATCGTGCACATACAGGGTGTAAGCTCATTTGTTTAATAAACGTCAAAGAATACCTATTAGCAGTAATAAATAAAGGAATTTCCTGTACATTTGTAGTGACCACGCGACGAGAACACGCCATTATTATTAATTGGAATAAAATAATGTTTAAAATGAAAACGCAAAATGTCAAACGTTCCTTATACTAACTCAGTTGTATGCTACGGGTATGTTTGTGCAAGAAATATTTTTTTATCGAGAAATGTTTTGATACATTTTCATAATTCACGCCCTTTTTCCTGTGGTGTTTTTTGTATGGTATGCAAAGTCTACCGAAGCCATCTTCTACGATCCTAACATACATTTCAAAACGATATTCTTGTGCGTGCTAAAGGAGTGGAATATCGTGCAGGACCGTGTTTCCTGACAGCTACAACCTGGGGATCTCTAAGTCAAGAGTGAATAGGTTTTTCTTGACAAGCGTGCTCCATCGTTGAATACCACTAGACTAATGGGGAGTATGCATACTCCACATTAGTCGTAATTTGCTACATGCAGATATGCGCCGACCTCAAATAAATACAGATAAGGACAAGAGGATGATGATAATACCTTTTATTTTTTACTGAGTTCAATTTCATTGCAATCGTTCCGCGAAATATCAATTGAAAACGAAACGTTCACATACAAATAACTACTGTTAAGTGGTATGAAAATTGCAGTTAATAATTAATTATTGTTCGGTCAGTAATTATATTTTAACCACAGATACACGGTGTGTCGTATCTTTGATGTTAAAGGGGTTTTCACACTAGTGGGACTGAATTTTTGTGGCTTTTATTTTTCATGAAATGTAGCTTTTTGTTGCATGCGTCAAACTTTATTTCAGTTCCTTAAAAAGTCGAAAATGTATTCCAAATCAGGATATATAATTAAAGCAATGTATGTAACATTGGTTTTATTTTTATTATTTGGCCTGATTTTTATTATTTCCATGAAAAAAGCTTTTCTTTTTAACATTATCCTCCAATAACTCGCAATTTAAAAAATACCTTCCTCAATTTTGAAATATTTTCGTCCACGTTGTTTTATTTGAGACAGACATTTGTGAAAATTGTGCACTCGTAGATCTACTGACATACAAAACAATGTTTATTTTTTATAAAAATAAGCTTTCATGTGCATTCGGCTTTACCCGACTAATTTCACTTCTAGTCAGCTAATTGCCCTCTCTACCGGAAGTTGTACTCCGTCTGTTACACCATTGTTTTAAATAGGGGGTACTTAGCCAAGGGCGACGCCGGTTGATCCTACTTATCCTACTAATAATGCTATTCTGAAAGTCTGTGAGTTTGTTGATAAATCACGGCTCAAAAGATCAACGGATTTGGATGTTTAGTACATGGGTACACCATGGAATGGCTTTTATAGAGTTCCGAACATACGTATAAAACCGAACCCTTAACGGATCATTCGGGTTTTGTTTCTCCGAATCTACCGACGGGTGTCTGTCTGTCACAGCCAATTTACTCCGAATCTACTAAACTGATTTTGTCTGAAATTTCGTACACATACGAATTTCTGTGACCCAAATACGGACGCATTACGAAAATAAATAACAAGCACTTTCCGGGCACAAACTAGAAAAAAAAACATTTTTCAAACTTTACCTACCACAATTATGAAAAAAAAAAATAGTTTTGAAGTTATTTAGGTTATTAAATGAAAATGACCATTAAATGACCCTATCTCCGAATCTACAAAGCCTGAAAGTTTGAAAAAAAAAATACAGATAATAGCTTTTACTTAAATATTACAAAATAAAATATTGTTTCAAAAGACATTTTGCTCTCTTGAATGCAATTTCTAATCTTATATTTTATTCCAAATGCAGGGCAAGTTATTCATGAATAATCGCATTGATACTTTTGAATATTTAGTTTTGAGTTATAAGCGATTTGTATAACATCTTTAATTTCGAAGTGTATCCATATAACTTTGCAATTCAAATATGTAGTAGATTTGTGTTTGAATATTTTGAAAATAACTTGGACATATTGATGCAAAAACTATTCATTGAATAAGACAACTCGGAGTGGATACATTACCGATATTACAAAGTCTTCTAAATTATTTATTGCACATCAAAACAACTTCTAACACAGTAATAATAAAGTTCATGTGCAAAGGCGAGCTTAAATCAA
>NDFZ01000994.1:0-12470 GCA_002192655.3 Mamestra configurata | reverse complement strand
TGATATTACTTTGCCTCTGAAAAAGGATTCGTCCGACCACTCCGACCGTCCGTCAACACCACTCAAACATATTAATAACTAGCGGACGTCATGCGGTTTCACCCGCGTGGTTCCCGTTCCCGTGGGAATACGGGAATAAAATATAGCCTATATTACTCGCTGATAATGTAGCTTTCCAGTGGTGAAAGAATTTTTGAAATCGGCTCAGTAGCTTTTGAGTTCATTCATTACAAACATACACACACACAAAAATACAAAATTTTTCCTCTTCATAATATTAGTGTAGATAATGATATTTCTGTTTATACCGAACCGGGCGAAACTAAGCGGCAGAAACGCCTACTAAGCCATTATATATGGGCCATCCACCTTAAACACTCCAAACTTTTAAGTTCCATCAACCATCGCAGGAAGTGCCACGGTGGTCCCACCCGAAGTACCGACAAACGGATCACGAAACATCGTGACTACTACCTCTGAGGGAGCCTCAAACACGCCTGTTAACTTTCCCCACGAACTGGTATCCGAAAGAATAGCTTAAAATCGTTTTGTGACGTTTTGTTTAATTTGTTTTTACTTAAACTAATTATATACATAGGTACATATGAATTAACAAAAACAAAATACGCGTAGGTGTCGAAGTATCCTNGTATCCGAAAGAATAGCTTAAAATCGTTTTGTGACGTTTTGTTTAATTTGTTTTTACTTAAACTATTTATATCTACTAACCCTAATTATATACATACATATGAATTAACAAAAACAAAATACGCGTAGGTGTCGAAGTATCCCTCCGCATCGCTGTCATCCGCAAACGTGCCTAGAAGATTGGTAGCATTGCCACGTTGAATGGCAATGCTAATTCTTTGAGCAAAGAATTGGTCACGCAAAGTGTCGATAAGTCGGCGAGATATTTCCTTGAAAAGAGACTCGCACTCGGACCCCATCACCCAAACGTTTCGACCACAAACGGCTCAAAATATGTTTTTTATTTATTGCGGAATAATACCACCAAGACAGACTAATGAAACGATGATAGCTGCAGAAGTATAAACTGTAGCGCAGCTAGCAACGCCCTTCTCCAGATACAGAATGGAATGATGTTCCATGCAAAACGTGCTTAATATTATTAATAATTAATTTAATTTAAATCACTGNTTGGTCACGCAAAGTGTCGATAAGTCAACGAGATATTTCCTTGAAAAGAGACTCGCACTCGGACCCCATCACCCAAACGTTTCGACCACAAACGGCTCAAAATTTGTTTTTTATTTATTTAGATTTATTATTTATGATAGCTGCAGAAGTATAAACTGTAGCGCAGCTAGCAAAGCCCTTCTCCAGATACAGAATGGAATGATGTTCCATGCAAAACGTGCTTAATATTAATAATTAATTTAATTTAAATCCGATTTGAATATAATTGGTATTTGGCATTTGCCTAAAAATATCTAATTAGTCCTTCAGATAGATTTTCAAAAAATAAGTATTGGACACGTATTTTTTCTTTTGTCACGTAAACAAAACATGGAGACGAAACAGTGTTTTAAAAACTCGTGTGACGTCACTTACCAGTACACTTTTACTGCAAAGTGACATTACAAGCTCCTTATCTTTGATACGTTTATTCTTCGTAGAAAATCTACTGATCTATTGATTTGATAAAATAAAAATTACGTATCCAATATTTTTCTATAATCTAACTGACGGACTGAATAGTATCTTTTTTTTTAACCCTGGCAACATCCCTATTGTGTTCAAGTGTAGCAAGCCTATGTGCTACCTAGACTAGTTAGCAGAACGCAGATAGAATGTACCTTCTTGGCATTCTATCGGTGCCAACGTTTGTCAAAAGTTTTCCAATTCTCCTTTTTTGAAAAAAAAAAACCTACCAACATGTGGGGAAACATGTTTTAGACTTCATCATCATCATCATCATCATATCAGCCGGAAGACGTCCACTGCTGGACATATGCCTCCTTCAAGGGGGGGTTTGCCATAATCGCCACGCTTGGCAGGCGGGTTGGCGATCCCAGTGTAGCTGTTGCAATGTACAGAATGTTGCTGCCCATTCTATGGTGACATCGAGTCCCTTAGTCGCCTCTTACGACACCCATGGGAACTGATGGGATGGTGATATTCTTTTACGTCCGTCACCATGCACAACTAGACTTCATATGTATATGTAATATGAAGTCTAAAACATTGGAATTTGTTTTCACGCCCCCTTCATTTGACGGACGGCCGGATGGTCTGGGTGCGGATCTCTAAAAAGTAAATGTTCTCCTGCAGGAATAAAATTCGTCACTAGCCAGTATTTCACAATCATTCAACCACTGCATCAACTGACCAACGATTTATCGTATCGCTTCAAAACAAAACAATATACCAACTGTTTTTACAACCAATACAAACACGAAACAAAGTAGGGAACAAATTAATATACAGCATGAATATTCACGTGGCACAACTGCCCATACATTTGCATGTAATCATGTTTGTCACAATTATTTCAAAACAATGGCGGTAAGCCTAATAAAATTCTGGACAAATATGGCTGTGGGGATTAAAAAAGTGATAACGTTGTCTATTGTTCTTGAAGTTTATTGTCATTCCTGCATTCTGCTTGTGGTGGAAAAACCATCAGACATTTGGCGATTGCAACAGAAGTTGCAGTTCCAATGACCTTGGTTGATGGAAAGAGAAAAAAATAAATTTGGAAGAATAAGGAATATGCAAATGCATGTCTTCTGCCTAACCTTTCCCAACTATATTGGGGTCGGCTTCCTGTCAAACCAGAGTCAGTTGAATACAACAAATTTTCGTGGAGCGACTGCCTATCTGACTCCACTATCCACATCCCAGTAATGAGGTGTGCGATACAGAGAGTAAAGTCCTGCACACCTCCATTGAAAAGGGAGGATCCTCCGATCAGGCGGTTGTTGTGTCTGGTAGGCAACTGCCTGGTAGTTGATATTCGGACTGTTATATATGTTCAAATCGCACGGAGAACTTTGCTTGCGCGATGCAGGATTTCGTTGGCAGTTCGTCGCTGACAGGATAGATGGCATTGTGGTTCTTTTTGTTGCCGTTCAGACCAATAAGCTTTTGAAAATAAATCTAAAATATTTTTTTAAATATCTCCATCAGCGACAAAGTTATAATAAAGCATCAAAGTTCATTGCTAGAAAGAAAAGTTAGACGCTGAAGTCAAAGTGTAGAATGCCAAGACGATTTCGCGAGAGACAGTAATATTTCTATAAAATTGTTACCTATATCTCTTCAGTTTTTTCATTAATTTTGAAACCGCTTTCACTGTACTACAATTTTGTTTTTGTGCATTTGGTGAGATAACGAAAATAAATTCCCAATTGTCTGACTGCCTCATTGTTCTTTAGCAAACTCTGAATTTGAGTCCAAATAATGGTAAGATCTTTTAAGGGTTTCTTTTGCCGCCATAACAACAAATACTAAAAAATAGAATAAAATAAATAAATATTTAAGGGGGCTCCCATACAACAGACATGATTTTTTTGCCGTTTTTATAGATAATGGTACGGAACCCTTCGTGTGCGAGTCCGACTCGCCCTTGGCCGGTTTTTTCTTCCTATGCAACTCAGTCTATCCTTCTCTTTAAGGATAAAAGACATGAGAATGGATTCGATGTCTGATGTGAGCTCTTGGCTTATCCAAAAACTCTCATCCAAAATCTTTAAGGCGTGTTGTAATATGTAGTTTACTACTGAGCATATTCCTCTTAAGGTGGTTACTGGCCGCGGTGTTACGGGGCGCAATGTAANCTCTCATCCAAAATCTTTAAGGCGTGTTGTAATATGTAGTTTACTACTGAGCATATTCCTCTTAAAGTGGTTACTGGCCGCGGTGTTACGGGGCGCAATGTAACATGTTACAAAACGAGCATTCGTGCAGTCAGTACGTGGAAACGAGCACAAACATGTGCGTATGTGTTTTGTTTTACACGGATTTTAGGACACGGCGTAACATTACATGTTTGCTGCGAATTTTACATTACGGCCCGTATCACCGGTCAGTACCCAGCTTTAAAGATCGTAGTACTTACGTTAAAACCATTTGAGTTCATGCATATCAATAACCATTACCCATTGAAAAACAATATAGTTCAGATGGGAACCTAAAATTTTATGGACCTGACTCATGGCTCCCGCTTCGGAATTCACGTAGGTACTCCGAGAAAAAAAAGTACCAAGTTTCACCAACTAAAAACTGTAACTTTGATCCGTGTTCAATTTTTTGTTGCTACTGCAGCCCCACGAATACTTTTTTTTTCAAAGAAACACGTAAAAAGACTTCGTGTATCGTGCGATACAGATTTCAAGAAGAAAAAATTAAAAAAAAAAACGTCAAGGAAAAAAGAGTGGACGGCCCCGCCTGCCTCGTGTCGCGACTGACGGACGCAAACGGGAGGAATTTCACGAGATAGATATCGACAGTTTTAGGTGACGAAATATTTGAAGACTGGAGAAATGATTTGGGAGATACAGGTTCCTTGTAAAAGTGTAATTCCGTCGGCATAGCGATTGTCAAAATATCGAGATTGTTGATATTATGTTTCATGGTCAAGAGGCTCTAGTGTTTTAAAAGATTAAAGTGTGTTTAATGTCTCTTAGTTTGAAAGCAGAAAGAATACAGTAAATAATGATTGTGATGGCTTTGGAGAGACACGTTTTGGATCGCAAGACCGAAGGAGTTTTAAAAATGTAACTCCAGTTGCTAGCATAATATATTATGTCAAATAACATTTTTGCCAGTCTTTTGGGTACACTTCCAGTCGACAGCGAAGCGGATGAATTTTTGACGCCACATTGTAGGGTTAATATAGTTGGGAGTTCTTATTTCTAGTGTATATAATTATTTTAGTATTTATTCAAACATTTTTATGTGAAAAAAATAATGAATAAGAGAATAAAAATTAAACAAATGACGAAGAATGAATGAATGAAATGTTTTTTTATCATAAATAACCATAAATCAGAAACACGTTCGTATAAATTTGTCGCCGGACGCTGGTGAAAACGCAGAAACGGTAATTGTGGCATGCCAACGTCTATGGACGTCTTTCAGCTTACTGATGATAATCATTTGATTGAAAACACTAAGTTTCAAGCATTTCAACATGTTAAATATACGACCTCAACAAACTAATCAACAAGTCATGCAAAATGATAGCACCCAAAATGTAACACAGTAGTTAAAGAAATTATTCGTGATAGCACGTTTGGAATTTTTATAGGGGTTATCGTCTTTACCTCGAATATTTCATTGTCTAGACCGGCTATTGTACCGAAATCATTAACCTATTCTAGACTAGGAGTTGATACTTGTTCTATTATGACTCTGGCACCTATTGTAGTCTACGACGAATTTGTGAGAATTTTAACAAAAGTGAATCAGCTTGATAGTCACCGTTTTAGAATACTTCATCAAAATTCGTGACTAGTAGTGGATTGATACCATTTGCGTCTAACAATGCTGAATATAACTTTTGTTATATATCCAACTAGCTCTAGCCCGCGACTTCGTTCACGTGGAATAGTTATTTTGGGTAGCCATTTTTATTTTTAAGATTCTAATTTTACAAAACCTTTGAACATGTTTATTTATTTTTTATCAAGTGCCTAAATACAAAGGTTTTCGTTTATAGCTTCAGTAATGATGGACTCCCATACAAACTTTCATCCCCTAATTCAAACCTTTCAAACCTTTTTCTATTCTAATCTCCATCTCTGTACTAAATTTCATCAAAATTGGTTCAGCGGTTTAGGCGTGAAACCGTAACAAACAGACAGACGGAGATTACTTTCGCATTTATAATATTAGTCTGGATGTTTTCATTTTCTTTCTACTAAGGGCCTCCATTTCTTTAACTAATTTTGTCGATATCTTGTGCATTATATTCGCTAAAAACCCGGTACTTTAGATTTCCTATTGTAAAGGATAGTTTTTTCCTCATATTCCGTTGTTTCAAAATTTCACATCGTTTTGTTAGAAAATTTCCGATTGCTGTTGGTCCTAACTGTCATTTAAATATCATTGGCAGTCGTTACGGCTAGTCACAAGCCAGAAACTCTGACAACAGTCTTGCCAAGGTGGTGTTAAAAAGGTGGTGTCGCTTCATGTAAAATACTGGTACTCAGCTGTATCTTGTAAGACTGGAAGCCTAATGCTAGGCAGATTGATTTTGTTATGTTAGAAGATTACACACTAACTTAACAAGATTCCTATTGTTACTAAGTTCAGAACCGCTATTTTCGAAAACCATAACTAAGTTTATATTAAAAATCCTCCGTTTATACAGTAGAAGCTTTATCTCCTCGTCCCAATCTCTTGTACAGCACAGAATCCGGTATCGTTGCATGCCGTCGCACACGGGTTGCCGCTGTCGTGTCCCTCCACCACGTTATCATCTACACCCTGCTTATTAAATCTACAGTTTAATACTCCGAGATAAGGTTGTTCAAAACTGCAGCGACAATTTTGTGCATCGCCACTGTCCCGCCATTTTATCTTCTTTGCTGTATCTTTGGAAAACCTGCTTTGTTTCATTGAGATAAGGTTTGTCTTGGCTGAACTTGTAACTCTGTGGTTGTTGTCTTTGCATTTGCTCTAGATTGCTTCAAAAATGGTCGTTCCTCCGTCGTAATAGGGACGTAAACAACAGCATTGGTCTTTATGCAGAATGAGTAGCTGTAGATGTGTTTTTATTGACACGCAAAGGATTTTAGCCTCTGTAAGTAGGGCGATAAGGTTCATGATTTATGAATGAGTCGGTTCGTTATGTGAATAGCCACTAACCTGAGTTTTTACTGAGACACCCGTGCGTTGTCTATTGGAAACATTCTTAGGCATGTCTCGTGAGTTAGCGTGATGATAATTTCATATTAATATATTCAATCATTTACTAAATTATAGTTTATTTCGTTCTAAGTATAGGGGTCAACCGATATGGTATTGTTTGGGTCTACATCTTCTTTTGTCTCCCTCTCTCTTATAGGTTTGGTTGTCTAGGATATGAAATCAGGGAGAAGGGCGCACAGCACACCTGTACCTACTTTATAAAACATCTGCTGTGCCACTACTTATTGGTGTCCGAAGCCCTATAATTGTCAATTGCAGTTCTCCAGAAACATTTTTGTTCTTGGATTAATACGAGAACCCCTTTCAACATGAATGATGTAACAATAACTTTGTAAAAAAATATTATTTTTAAGAATGTCCGTGGAGTTTCTTGCACGTTCTTCTCCATAGAGTTCTACGCTTTGGAACGTGCAAATAGCTTCACCTTTTTGACCGACCGACCTTGACAATTCAAAAGTGCCTGTAAATGGTCTAATTGAAATAAATGCTTTGAGTTTTGAGTTTTATGGACACAAAAATCAATATATGACAGTACATGCCAGTATACGAGTAGGTATTGTAGCATCTACCCGTAGTAGATATAACACCTCATCCCTGATTACATAATATATAATATATCTTGGGACAAATCACACACGGTCATCCGATCCCAAACTAGGCATAGCCTGTCCTATGCCAACCAGACAACTGATAAACATACTTTTATATTTCTAAATACATACATATTATAGACAAATTACATCCAGACACAGAACAAATGATCATGCTCATCACACAAAGATTTGTCTTGAGTGGGACTCGAACCCACGACCTTCGGTTTAGCAGTCAGGGTCAGTCAAAAAAACATAAAAAAATAAAAACAGAAAACTTCTTGTTTTCTTCCTCGGAAATGATACCTAGTAATATCCTTGAAATTGACTCCAACATTTAAATAGCAACGTTTACTTATTTCTCTACCTTACCCGTAATCCATTCTGCACCCACAGTAGCTAAATCTGTCACTATATCTAATCACAATCCTAGTTACATTATCAGACATATACAACCGGACACCTGTGGTTAACAATTAGGCGATTAGTATCTTTGGTAACGGTACAGACTTCCCAGGGTAAGCCAGACTGCCTTACAGCCGGTCTTAATAACGTATACACAAGTAACAGCAGTAGCTGAAACGTCATGCTTGCCTTTCAAACATGACGCTCCCAGCTAACTGTTGGTATCTAATTTGACAGTTGGTTAAAGATAGATCAGATACGTTATTGAAACCGGCCGATAGGGCCTTTGCACACGGCGTTTTTCTAACGCGCCGACGACGTGCAGATGACGCGCGCTAACGCACTTCAAACGCAATTCAGACGCAGACAGTAAACCTTTGCACGGTATTGTCTTGTTTTCCATAAAATAATTTGTACTACCGCCGCCTGACATTAGGGAATGCAAAACTCTTCCAGATTTTAAAAGAAGAGTGAAAGAACACACTACCTTTCGGTACCATCATAGTTGCATATTTAAAGTATATATTATTATTATTCTTATAGTATTATTTAAGTAGTATGTATTAGTATGATATTAATTTTAGTCATATTTATTATAGTATGTTATATTTAAAGTTTTTTTTTGTCTTTTTATGTTAACATAACTTTTACACGCGATGTCTACATCTCTTTTATTCGACTCTCCTTTCGCAGGTATGCTGGAAGAGATTTCTTTAGAAACAACCTTTGTACCTATTTTTCTGTTCCCTTCTTCTTATTTATTTGTTAAATGTGTGTACATAAACTGTTAAATAAATAAATACTATTATTGTTTTCCATAATCGTCCCCTCTCATAATATTAACTTGCTAAAATAAATTTGCTTGCTAAGATAAATGCTAATAGTGCAAGTACAATTGTCGTCGATTGTCAGTTATATCATCTTATTAGTCATAACTTTTATTTGCCTTGCTTGTCTTTTACTTGACCAATGAAATTAGTGTAAATGATTTTATGTAATTTCACGATTATGGCAACTGAAACGTAACGTTATTTCTAACAAAATTAGGGCAAATACAAGTAAGGTATATCATTTTTTTGCATTTTAAATTATGGCAAACATTAGGTTTACTAATGATGCTCACATTNAAATACAAGTAAGGTATATCATTTTTTTGCATTTTAAATTATGGCAAACATTAGGTTTACTAATGTTGCACACATTCAAAAATTTAGTGGCGCATTTGTATCGATACAAACGTGCTGATACGGCGATACAGACGCGCTGCAGTCGCTCGTATGTATTGTTTCTGCTATGTTTCTCCGACAAACAAACGCGATACAGACGAGCTTTGAGCGCGCTTCTCGCGCGCTTTTGTATCGCGTTTTACGCGCATTCGTATTGATACAAATGCGACACTCAGCTTTTTTGTCATTTACAGCGACGTGAGCGCGCGTTTGTCGGCGCGTATAAAATACCCCGTGTACATAGGCTCTTAGGCAAGTTTAGTTATTCGTCGGTACAATCTTGCTGTCCATTTGAGCGGAAAGTTGCAAAGATGTGCAACCATAACGTTTCCACGAAATTCCCGCTTAGATGAACACACTGCTATGCACTAGTACGTCGTTCATCTCCACTTGCTCGCTCCGCTTAAGTGAACAGGCAGCCTACTGCACCTTTAAAGCAACAACTGTTTTGCTTGTAATTTCAAAATACAAACAGCTTTTAGTGCTCATGAAAGTATATTCGATACTTTTGACAAAAAAAAAAACTTTTCTTTTTGTGTGTCTGTTTTTTTGTTCCGGCTTATCTCTGAAACGGCTGGCCCAACGGACGGGACTTTCACTGGCAGATAGCTGATGTGATAAGGGTACCTTTATTTTAGCTTGAAGCGAAATTGTGTTTGTAGTAAAAGCCACACTTCTAATGTCCAGGAAAACGGTACTTTGTCATTTATTCCTACAAATTAATAGTCCCCAGGTACAAGCAACTATTGCATAAACATAGCCCGTAGAACGCATGAGGAGTACGTAGCTAAATAAATAACAGCCGCACGAGTCGATCGTTAAGGTTAAGCAACGCTTACCGAGATTGGTAAGTGGATGGGTGACCATCTTAACATACTGATTTTATTCCTCCGTGCTCTCTCAGCGTCTCGGAGTCTCGGCTGTCGTTTGTAGATCTCTGACAGTCTGACACCAGTTTTGCCAAAGAGTATTAATTAGTTACCTACTGGGTTGTAGACATCAGATAAAATACTGGTCTTCAGCTGCAACCTGATTAGACTGAGAGTAATCCCTAATATTGGGAAAAGGCTAGGCAGATTAATTAAATGAGAAATGAATGATAAATTACATTTATTTGGTAAGTAGGTAGGTTAAACATAACACTTTAACACGTCAATCTTTTTCGGTAATTTTTAAACTATATGAGGCCGGTGTTTCCTAGCTGACTACCCTGAGAAGAAACACCGAAACAAACTCAGAGGTCAAAGTCCATGCAATCGTACTGTACATGTAGGTTAATGTCTGAAGTGGTCTTTTGAGGAAAGTACCACTCAGATTGGAGTGGACCTGTTCAGACAGTGCAAGCATTTGTCAGTTATCGTGTTGCTCAAACTTAGAACTGTAAAGAGCTCAACGATTTGAAGAACAATACCAAAGTAAGGACATTTGGGTAGGCCGCATAAAGAAGTCAAACTGCCAGACCGACGTAAAAATAAACCCTTAAAATTGCGATCTAAATGGGTGAAAATATGTTGCATCAGATCAGTGTCTGAAATGGTCTTTTGAGAAAAGAACCACACAGATTTGAGTGAACCTGTCCAGTCAGTGCAAAACTAGGCGAGAAGCTCAACTTAGAAACAATAAGGAGCTCAACAACTCGACGAACCATGCCAATTTAAGGACATTTGGGTAGGCCACAAAAAGAACTCAAACTGCCAGACTGACATGAAATGAACCAATTTTTTTTTTTAAATGACTTCTTCCGCTCTGGGTGGAGCGGAAGGGCGTGTCAGACTCTTACTGACTAAAACCCATCCGTGTTCCTTCTAAAGCCCTATGCGTTCCAGGGCCGCGGTGACTCTTTCGAACAAATTCCGCAACCCTGGCAGGCTCTGGCCCTAGCGGGCCCCGTCTTTTATGCTGACATCTCTTTGAGGCGCGCGTGAAACACAACGCGCCATCGACCCGGGCCTGGTAGTGATCGGACAGCGAGCCACCCAATGCTCGCCGTCCGCAGGCCCGATGAAATGAACCCCTAATACCCTCGTATTGCGATCTACATGGTCCCCCCATTCACATGGTGTGAAAGAAACACTTAAAATATCCAGGAAACCACCACTTTATCAAACAGTTACTTAAAATTCCTACAAACAGTCCCCAGGTGCGAGCAACTATTTCAATAACATAAGAAACAGCTAGAACGCATCCAACCGATATTCAAAGTACGCACGATACAGCTCATTAAATTATGCATGCGTAGCATTTTGTAATGTTTTAAGGTCATGTTCGTAGTAAAATAACGGTCAGTGAGGTTTACAGAATTTTGAACATAACTATGCTCGGGGAATGTTGGGACGTGTGTAGATAATAAAATAGAGGTTTTTGCTACATTATTCCAGCCCAGTAATCCAGCGAATCAATCCAATTAGCCGCTGGACTGGATTATATCGTTTACATCATTCCAGTCTTTCAAAAGTCGTTAAATTGGTAACAGTATAGTGACTATGTATGACGTATTCAATGTTAAACATTTAATCCAGAACTGCCGTCTACACTATTGGTCGGTCGATTCTGTAAACATGTCGAAGTGAAGGCTTCGGTGAAGTGATCACGAGGTGAGCTGTCAATCCATGGAAATAAGATAGAATGACAGCTCACTTGGTGATCACATGCCATCTTGATTATATGAATTGACAGCTCACCTCGTGATAACTTCACCCAAGCCTTCACCTCGACATGTTTACAGAATCGACCGGACGGTGCGGCTGGAATGGACGAGCTGGAAAAAAGTAAAACATCAATCCTTTCATTGGACTGGATTGCTCACTTGAAAGGGTACATTCCAGAGCCAGTTTACATTATTTCAGTGGCATTCCAGCGATGGATTCGATCGCCAGACTGGAATGCTATTTGAATAATGTGGACTTGGTTTCATACAAATAAGTATTGGAGTACAGTAAAAACAAATCTATTCTTCTTCAATATCCATCTTTTTTGTCTATAAATATTGTTTTAATGGTTTGAGCCCTGGAACACTTGACTGAAAGCCCTAGTCCAGGGGTTCCCAATCTTATTAGGGTTCCTTACCCAAAGGGTAAAACGAGACCCTATTACTAAGACTCCGCTGACCGTCTGTCTGTCCGTCTGTCACCGGGCTGTATCTCATGAACCGTGATAGTAAGACTGTTGAAATTTTCACAGATGATGTATTGCTGTTGCCGCTATAACAACAAATACTAAAAAAACAGAATAAAATTAATATTTAAGGGGGCTCCCATACAACAAACGTGATTTTTTGCCGTTTTTATAGTAGAGTAGATAATGGTCCGGAACCCTTCTTACGCGAGTCCGACTCGCACTTGGCCGGTTTTTT
>NDFZ01000993.1:0-12468 GCA_002192655.3 Mamestra configurata | reverse complement strand
AAGCTTTCTTAATTAATAGATAGAAACCAATCAGTCGCGAAATACGACAGTGACTTAATAGGTATGATTTTAAATAACATCAAAACGTTTGCCTTTTGACGTCGCGTTGTCTAATTGAATAAAAAGGGCTCCTTTGATGAACTATTGTTTTATTTACAAGTACAATGAATATCCTTACTTCATTACTAATATTATAGATGCGAAAGTAATTCTGTCTGTCTGTCTGTCGCGCTTTCTACTTTTTAATGCGAAAAAAGCGTTGAAAGGGGTTGAAAGGGGGGGATGAAAAGTTGTATTACGGCTGTTGATTGGATATAAATAAATACGACATTCAAAGTTTGTAAAAG
Source organism: Mamestra configurata (assembly GCA_002192655.3). Lineage (NCBI taxonomy): Eukaryota > Metazoa > Arthropoda > Insecta > Lepidoptera > Noctuidae > Mamestra > Mamestra configurata. Next base: position 12,121 of record NDFZ01000993.1, on the reverse strand, counting down.
TTTTACCCTCAAGGGTGTTAAATAACAATAGGGGATGAAAGTTTGTATGAAAATATGTAAGGTTTGTGTGAATGTTTTACAAGTTAAAAATAAATAGCCTAAATAATTAAAAATGCTACAGAAAGACATTATCCACGTGGACGAAGTCGCGGGCACAGCTAGTTAATTAATAAATAAAACTCAGTTCACTAGAGATCGGCTTTTTCCAAGTTACGCCAAAATGCCATGATACCTACAATCACAATAATATGAGAAATTTTCAAAAGCGCGTTAGCTGCTGTTCAAGTAGCAGATCCCATCTGTCTTGCGTTTACTTTGTGACGTATCGATTATTCGTCCCAGAAACCGCCACCCTAGTTGTGTAGAAAACTCGTAAAATCGCATATTCATTCACAATCGAATGGAATTCCAGGTACATTACTTAAGAAGTTTAAAAAACTGTCTGCTCGACAACGAACACACAATGAATAGCAATGCAATGGTTGCAGTGTCAATTCAACTGTATTTTATTCTATATATTATCCTTCTCTTTTACTATATGTGTTTGTAGCTATTGTGTCTGCGTCGAATAAATGTTCACTATTTTACTATTATATATTCTATTCTGCGAGCAGTCAAAAATGGCAATGCCGAGTCTACATCCACGACTAACAAAACAACTACTCAGCCTAAGTAGAAATAACCTCAGAACAATAATAGGGACAATTCCGGGCCATTGCCCCCTCAACAAACATTTTTTTAACATAGGCGCCACAGACAGCCCACTCTGCAGAGGCTGCTTTGATGCCGAAGAAACAGCCGCCCATTCCATCCTGGAATGCGAGGCCGTGGCTACTCAACGTGAACAAATCCTCGGAACTGTGAGGTCGCTCCACGAAGCCTGTGAAGCGCCCAGGAAACTTCTGTGCTTCTGGGCGGAGCTAGGCTGGCTAACGTAGCCAGGACACCTACGTACAACGGACCGAATAGGAGTCCAAGTGCGGAAAATGGAGTCCCTACTCTACTCTATATTCTATTCTGAAATTAAAGTACAATATTCATTTTTGTATCATGCACTAAGCTGCAGGGAACGCCTGCCACTACCCCTGCCCCTGCCTGTCATTCCTAATTTTCTCAGGGAAGCTCACTTACTATATACGTACATCCAGCATTGCAAAGCTACCTCGTTCATTGAATACGGTTTACGACTCGGTATCGTCATAAAGTCATAAACCAGCCGTCATAAACGGCACGCTAAGATAAACCACCCAACGTAATAAATAACCCAAATGTCATGTATTAAATAAATGTTACGTATTTTTGTGTGTTAACACCTACTTTGTCACATTTGCAACATTCAATTTTCTTTAATGTCAGTGTTAATGTGTGCAAAAAAAAAGTTGTTCGGCTCAGCTTCAGGAAAGAAAATTGTCGTAAAATAAATGTAATCAACAAGCGTAATTATATTTATACATATCTACTGTTGTTGCTTGACCCAACCAATTTAAAAGTCTAGTGGACCGTGTAAACATGAAAGTGTATCGTGTTTTTAATTTCTTCGTTTTCAATTAAAATGAATGAATTTGGTTGATTCTTGCTCAGCTTCAGCTTGAAACCATTTTTTTTTAAATCAAATTACCCGTATTTTTTGGATGGGAAATCATTTAATGACTCCTTTCGCTCTGGGCGGAGCGGTAGGGAGTGTCAGACTATTACTAACTAAAACCCATCCGTGTTCCTCAAAATGCCCTTGGCGTTCCGGGGCCGCGGTGACTCTTTCGAACAATTCCGCAACAATCGAACTACATACTACTACCACTTTTAGGGCTCCGCAGCTGATGGGTTACAAAGGGACTGTCAATCTTCCTTCTGTAACAGACTGATTGACCGTATCTACGGAACAGCCGCGAGCCGTATCTTAATAACATCTACCTCATAGGTCTCGGGTTTGATCCCAGGTCTGGTAAATTCAAACTCATTTATTTCAATGAAACCATTTACAGGCACTTTTGAATAAAATTGTCATGAAGTAGGTCAGTCAAAAAGGTGAAGGCAATTGCACATCTCTATGGATAAGAACGTGCAAGAAACACCAACGGGCACTCGTTTATTAAAATCATTAGGTTGTTTTGACACTTAAATAGTTGTACCCATAGTTCGTGACCCCGACTCTCAATTAATCGGGTCGTTCTTAATTCTCGAAGCGTCTTAGCTCAATGACTTCTTCTTATGTTACAATTAAAATAAACCCCACGGTCTTCCTATAATATGACAAAATTAATTACGAGTATGAATATTAACGCAGATGCAGATTAGCCTAAGGTTATTATCACCCCACTGAAATTTATTGCTAATTGGGAGCAGCTCGGAAAATAAGACTTTAATTAAATCGCTTTATCGTTGTTTCCGTTTTATATTATTTTAATTGATGGCGACCTTCCTTATGATGTCATGCTGCTTTTACGGCTTTCTGCAACCGTCTTCTTTTATTTCGAAAGACTTTAAGCTGTTAGTTAACCTAGTAGTTTTAATTGCATTGTTGTACCTACTTGTTGAATTTTCCAAACCCAACTGGTAGTTCCAGAGGATAGCGCGTTCAAACAAATAAACAAAGTCCTCCTTTCTCTATCTCGTCTCTTCTTTTCAGCTGCTTTTACAGATATTCTTCAAGCGATTTTATTTCTACAAAACACTTAAAAGAGAAAAGAAAAAAATCTGATAGAAAAGCATAAAGGTGCTGCTTATTTCAAAAGATTTCAAGAATGTCTTCCTGCAGACCTGCGACAGGAGAGCCATTATGGATTCGTCCATTGGATTCACACATTCCATGATTTCTTTAGTCAGACTTTACCTACTCTTTTTTTTCTAGATGGGAAATCATTAAAATGACTCTCAGGTGGGTTTTAGTCAGGAAAATCAGACTCTTACTGACTAAAACCCACCTGTGATCCTCCCTTTGCGTTCCAGAGCAGCAGTAACTCTTGCCAACAAATCCGCCAACCAAACTTTACTCCTACAGTCACTATATTGACATATACAGAAGTATATCAATATAATGACTGTAGGAGTAGTCAGACTTGGCACAGTCATATTTCCATCAGAAGAGAGGGATTTTGTTGAACACACATAAAACAACACCAAGAAAACTAGAGCAGTAGTATATATGTATATACCTTGTATCCGCTAAAACATGTTTTAAACTCTTCACTACACACTATCTACCGGGTACATTCAGAAGTTAAGGCCAAGATCACATAATCATCAAATGAAATGGATCCACAAAACGAGTTCATCTGTAAACAACACACGTCAGCACCAGCCCTAATGTGGAAGGATTGACGTAAACTCAGATAAATAGGGTATGAATATCCATTGATTGGCTATCAAAACGATATGGATTTGCCATTAGCTGTCGTCAATCAAGTACAGACAGGAGGCACTTTTGTGTGACTGGGTTTATTCAGATTAAATAAACAAGTTAATGATACAAATATTTTGATATAATTTTTCATACTTGGTCAGTGTACGTTGGTATATAATTCAGTACCTTTTCTTTATTCTTTCTTAATACAATCTGTCTTTTCTTTCGTCTCCCTCTGCCTCTTCATCCATCTAAGTTCAAATCTCAGACATACCAGCCATCTTATTCCCAATCAATGCAACTCCTGACAGCCAGAATCAAAAGTGAACTAGAAAAACGTCGAGTAAGAATGAGAAATTCCTTTGATAGTAATTTCATTTGATATTTTCAACATTTAACTTAATCTTATCGAGCATCAAATGCAGTCTTGCATTTCTAAACCCCGTTAACAATCTAGCCATTTCACATGAGTGCCCTCAACGGGCAGCCAGTTTACTGAATAATCATTTCTCTTGTAGCAATCTAGATTTGCAAGTGGTCATTTTTTTTTCTTAATGTAATTTTTTGTGGCGAATTTCTTCTTTGCAGCTGAGGCGGGTTTGTCGTTCAAGCTTTGGGCATTATACCTACTCGTAGTAAATAGTCGAGATTGCAATGACAGAAGGTCATGCGAATCAAGCGACCTTTTTTAACATACCTACTTACTTGCGAAAAAATAACATTGATGTTTCATAAACTGTAGGTATATATACCCCATTGAACAGTGAACTACAGATTTGTTAGGGCTGCAATGCTCGAGTGCAAATATGGAAGTGAAAATCACAGCATTGTGAACCTAAAGTTAGTATCATAAAAGTCAGTTTTGCGTAAAAGGACTATTTCTGTCAACTATTGCACTTTGAAAGGCTAAACGCATACCAAGTAGGTCACTAAAATATAAAAACCCACGGTCAAAGTCACTTTAAGGACACACTCAGTTACCAACTGTACTCCAAAGGCATTATGTCAGTACAATAGACACTGTGTCTAATATTAGCCACACAATGCGACATTGCGACAATGCGCACGCGTCGTAAAAGGCGCGCCAAAATCGTCGCAACCCAAAATGGCCGCCGGGCTAATTCATATCGTCCGTTTTCCGCGTGTTAATGAACAAACGGCTATTATATAATAATTTGTTTGTATTGTGTACAACTTTTGGATGGTTTTAGTACTTGTTTGTGGATTGAGAATCTGGATTAAATACGCTAAGCTATGGTGGACTTGCTTGAGAGCACGTAGGCACTTCGCTCTAGGTGGTTCTTTTTATATAATTAGTGATTATTTCATTACGTTTTTACCTCCTCTCGCCTGAAACACAGGTGTCCTAGTTTAGACAAATTACACTAGTGAACTTGACATAGATTTAAGCAAAACAGCCGGTCGATTCTGTTAGCTTGTCGAAGTGAAGGCTTGGGTGAAGTGATCACGAGGTGAGCTGTCAATCCATATAATCAAGATGGAATGACAGCTTACTTCGTGATCACGTGATCAGCCGGTCTATTCTGCCGACATCTCACCGTGTAAAATGGGTGAAGTGAACGAAAAGTGAGCTGACATTCCATCTTGTTTGTACGGTTTGACACCTCACTTGTCGTTAACTTTGCCTAAGTATTCTATTGGTATTGGTATTGGTATTTGACTAAATAAATCGTATTGTTTCTTTTCTCACATAAACTAAAAGTGAAGACGATACAGTGCGTTGAAAACTCGTGTGACGTCACTTACCAGTACACTTTTTACTGGAAAGTGACGTTACAAGCCCTCACTCCTTATCTTTGATGCGTTTTATCTTCGTAATTTTTTATTGATTTGATAAAAAAAAATACGTATCCAATGTTTTTCGATAATCAACTGACGGACTAAATAGAATCATATTTTTTGACCCAGGCAACATTGCACACATGCAGAACAGTAAAATAATAACATTTTGTATAAGGTCAAATATATTTTTATCCCAGACACGCCTCATTCCATAATTAATCTGTCCCCTAACCATCGAAATCAATAAGTAGGTGAATGTTATAAAAACAAATAAAGATCAACCTGATGACCCACTTTCGTTGCCCGACCTTTTAATTGGTGCGTCCCAGACATACCAACCTAACGGCAAAAATCATGGCTAAAATTATCATAGTTATTGCAGTACTTCATTGTCTGGGTTCCATGTAGTATTTTTAGACCCTCGACCTCGCTTCACCCTGATTGTTATTCCATTGATTTCGCTATGGTCTCAAAAAGGGGCGCGGCGCGTGACGATTTTGTGAAATGGATTTTTTTCGTTGAATCTGTTTATAGAATGATGATTAGGTGTGATAGATTTTGATGGGTTTACTTTCGTTGGTTGGTGTTTACTTTTTTTGATTTAATAGCTTCTGCCCGCGGCTTCGCCCGTGTAATAAGTTTCATGTTTTTTTTTCACGGAACCATAATCCTTTTTCTAAATTAAAAATAGCCGTAGTTGCTCCTTATAGCATCAGTTATCTGCCAGTGAAAGTCAGACGTTCAGAAAACAAACAGGCAGATTGTCCGACGATAGACAGAAAAAAGAAATAAAAATAGGTTTTTTTTGTTACAAGTATCGTATAGGTATATTTACTTATGTGTTTAGTAAAAAGGTGTTATATTACAAACAGACACTTCAATTTTATTTATTTGTATAGAAGATATAGATTTAGGTGGACTCATGTCATGCTACCAGTCAACCAAGAATGGTGAAGAGAACATCACGTTTTGAAGGCTATCCATGCGTGACGAAGAGTATCCCAAGGGACACTTGTCTTTTATTCTTCGTATTCTAGGAAACTTGTAGGTTAGCTTTAAGAAGCTAATTTAACTAGGGAATGAAATTTAGAAAAAATATCTATAAAACAAACAAGTGATCGCTGAGTACTTTCTATTTTAGGGTTCTGTAGTCAACAAGGATTCCTTATAGTTTCGCCATGTCTTTCTGACTGTCTGTCCGTCCGCGGTTTAGCTCAGAGACGCTTAGCGCTAGAAAGTTGAAATTTGGTATGGGTTTACATATTAATGACACCGACAAAGCGGTAAAAGATAAAATCTTGAAATACTTTTGTTTTAGGGTGGCCCCCTACATGTACTTAATAAAGTGGCGATTAATATTTTTTTAATTCGTCTACGCCATGGTGTGGGGTGTCGTTGGATAGGTCGTTTAAACATATTGAGGGTTTGCTAAAACCATTTTTCCATCCAAGGATCTGTTCGAGAAATATTAAGCTTTAAAGTGCAAATTTTTGTTAGAGCTAAGTGTCCCCTCCCTCTGTCAGCTAAAAGGTTGTTTTTGAAGACGTGAAAAAATTCATAGTAGTAGCAAATGTAACGAATTTAAAAGGACAATTATCACAGCTAAGTAGCCTAATAGTCGACCAACTTATAAAATGTAACTAATTTCGTAGTAACCCATACAAAATGACTCAAAACCAAGTGCATTTGTAACTTTATAATGTCATAATGGTACCACCATAGTGCAAACATGCCAGAAAAATAGTAAAAGGTACTTAACCTTATATTATTTTCCTGGCATTTTTCTATTTTCCTGGCACTTAACCTTATATTATTTGTTTGTGCCAGGTAATCTGGGAGTACAGCCGGTCGATTCCGTAAACATGTCGAAGTGTCTTGGGTGAAGTGTTCACGAGGTGAGCTGTCAAATTTATATAATCAAGGTGGAATGACAGCTCACTTCGTGATCACGTGACGTCTTGATTATATGGATTGACAGTTTACCTCGTGATCACTTCACCCAAGACACTTGGACATGTTTATAGAATCGACCGGGATCCGATTACTTACTATTTCGCTGATACTCAAAGGGCCAATTCTATCGTTTTAATTAAGCAACGTTCGCATTTGCATCTCAATCACAATCTGTCAAAAATGCATGAAACAGAGGCATTGCTTAGTGGCGTTCATTAGAAATAGAAAATTCATCTTGGTAAGACTGATGTCAGATTTTCCGGTTTCTGACAATCCATCCAAATATAAATTGCTAAGGATCTACAAATGACGNAACTTTATAATGTCATAATAGTACCACCATAGTGCAAACATGCCAGAAAAATAGTAGAAGGTACTTAACCTTATACTATTTTCCTGGCACTTAACCTTATATTATTTGTTGGTAATCTGGGAGTAGTGTCTTGGGTGAAGTGTTCACGAGGTGAGCTGTCAAATTTATATAATCAAGGTAGAATGACAGCTCACTTCGTGATCACGTGACGTCTTGATTATATGGATTGACAGTTTACCTCGTGATCACTTCACCCAAGACACTTGGAGATGTTTATAGAATCGACCGGGATCCGATTACTTACTATTTCGCTGATACCCAAAGGGCCAATTCTATCGTTTTTTAAGCAACGTTCGCATTTGCATCTCAATCACAATCTGTCAAAAATGCATGAAACAGAGGCATTGCTTAGTGGCGTTGATTAGAATTAGAAAATTCATCTTGGTAAGACTGATGTCAGATTTTCCGGTTTCTGACAATCCATCCAAATATAAATTGCCAAGGATCTACAAATGACAGCTGGGACCAACGGCTTGCTTTCCGAGGCGTGGAGTAGTCTCAGTATGTAAAAGATGGTCACTTCACCCATCCGCAGACCGACCTCGGCAAGCGTTGCTTAACCTTGAAGATCGACCCGTGCTACTGTTATTATTTTACCTACAGTCATTAACAATACTGAAGTTGAACCCTAATCTCTTAAAAATTATAGTGAACAGGCTTCTTCTGGGTAAGCTCGCTCCATCGTCGACTTTGTCTCTGTCATCTATGACCTAGACTAGAGTCAAGAGCAAACTCATCTCAAATAAAAAAAAGTTGATGATAAGAATGTTAGGAAGGTGATCAATTACAGTTGGTGGAAGTTAATCCCATAAACTCGCCATGTACGAGTAGTAAAGAAAATAGTTGTTTGTGCAATAAGTAGGGCAATCGGTCTCCTGTCACATGTCAAGGATCCACCTTCGTATCAAAACATTGATGGCTGGCCGTGGGGTTAGGGTTGGAAACTTGTTATCGCTTTGTGGAAAAGAATGTTATTTAATGACACTTAAGCTTATCATTTTGAACACCATTGTCATATACTCGGTGTAACAGAATAAACGCAAAACCGAAAAAAACCGGCCAAGTGCGAGTCGGGCTCTCAGACGAACGGTTCCGTATGATAAATCGAAAAAATACACGTTTGTTGTACTTGGAGCCCCTTAATTTTTTATACGGCAATAGAAATACACACTCTGTGAACATTTCAATAGTCTACCTATTACGGTTCTTGAGATACAGCCCCCTGGCAGACAGACGCACGGACGGACGGGCTTAGTAATAGGGTCCCGTTGGTTACCCTTGGGGTACGGAACCCTAAAAAGGCGTCATGGTACTCATCTTTATAAACAACTTTTACTATGGGACCAAACCATTAATATCGAGAAAAAAAACAAGTGCCTCATATTATGTTTGATGAGGACCCACATATTTGTTTAAACAGATTTTCATAATCTGAGAAGTAATCTATTGACAACAAAATTATTCCCAACTTCAACAAAGAAATATCTTAACAACAAGAAGAAGCCTTTATAGAAGTCTAAGTAATAAAAAGAGCCTAGTTTTACTCCAGTTCTACCAGAACACATAAACACGAGTCTAAGGCTAATAAAAGTCTGAACGGGAAACAATGGCCAGAAATGTTGATAAAAATAACTTGCCCGGTGAAAGGGAATAAATAAAGGCAGGCTCAGAAAACAACGCTGTGTCCATTTTGTGATAAACAAGAGCAAACAATTGGATCCTCGCCTTATCAGATTTTAAGAAACATTAATTTCAATTGTTAAAGATACAGACCTTTCGGACTTATAAAGGTACTTATAATTAACTAAATAACATTATTTCATTAAGAAGTTATAGATTTTTTTCTGAATAAGTACTATTTTCAACAGGGTAGGTTATCCTAACTAATATTATAAATACGAAAGTGAGGTTTGTTTGTTACTGTTTCACGCCTAAATTGCTGGACCGATTTAGTTGATTTTGGTACAGAGATAGATAGGAATGGGACCCAGGAGATGGTTATAGGATACCTGTGCGAGCGAAACCGCAGTCAAAAGCTCGTTATTCATAAAAAGTTTTTAGTAAGAATTATTCTCTAGACTAGATTTGAATAAGATAATGTCGCATCTATACTTAATATAATAAACTGAAGAGTTTGTTTGTTTGAACGCGCTAATGTCGGGAACTACCAGTTGGATTTGGAAAATTATTTTAATACTCTATATGTTTATTGCTTCCACATGTGAATTTAGGTGGTAGGTTTTACAAAAATATGATCATCGTGGACGTGGACCCTGTCGGGCACAGCAAAGTAGGAGAGAGAAACAGTGTACTATTTTAAATAAATAATATATTGTAACTGTACTATGTATAAAGTAATTAAAAACACGAATACTTTCCTAATCCCTTTATTCATATGATAGCCTCATTTATGATGAAGGCCATACGGGAACGGGAAAAAAATACGGGAATGGTCGCGGACAAATCTAATATATTTATAAATCGTTAAAAAGAAGAAGACAGTCTTAGAAGGAAGATGACTTCCTTCTGAGATAGTCGGGTAAAAATACAAAATCACGAATGCGTGTCTCCTTTTCAAAGTCATATCTCGCCGGCTGATCGACACTGCGACGACTGCCATTTAACGTGGCAATGCTGCCAGTCTCCTGGGCACGTTTCCGGATGACAGCGATGCGGAGGAATACTTCGACGTCTAAGTGTATTTTGTTTTTGTGTATTCATGTGTATATAGAGGTAGGTTTGGTAGATGAAAATCACGAAAAATAATAATAACATTATAGTTCTCAACATTTTGTCAACCTGTCTGAACAATGGTCTCTATTCCCTCTGCCTTAGAAAGAGATAAATCTCTAAAAATAGAAGCTATCTTACATCAATACCCTCAGGAAACAGATAAACTTGCTGTTGAACTCTATTTGCTCACGTTTTTCGATTAATTCATTAGAGTAAATTCCTCGCGATGTTTTCCTCATCCTGAAGGTGGAACCAACAATAAATTGCTTGATGAAATTAACCTTAAGGTCACATATCTCTGCTCTTATATTATGATTTATGAGTTGTAAAGTTGTGGCGTTTTGGTTTATTTTTGGCTTAACAGTTATTCATAATTTGATTTGATTTTGGTTATGAGTGTAGGTCCCTTTGTAATGTATTTTCCCTTTGTAAAAAAAACCACTACAAAGTACAAAAAATATTTCTTTACAAAAAAATACAACCTACTTCCAAATAAAAACACTACAAAATATAAAATAACTTTAATTTCGGAAGTCGGTGTCAAAAAACGAAAAATCAACCAAAAACACGGACTTCCGAAATTGTACTTTGTAGTGTTTTTATTGGAAAACAGTTGTATTTTTTGCATATTTCACTTTTTCGTGCTGGTACCCCCCAAAAACTACAACTGAATAGTATGCAAATATTGTGGTAAGGTACCTTAAGGAGTTTCGTCCAAATCCAGTCCAGATTATAGTAAAAAATAAAAAATGCCCAAAATGGTTCAATGGCTCAAAATGGATCTTCAAATTTTATAGGCACACTATAATATTTGAAGATTTCCTTCGGTTTTTCCAAGATCCCATCATCAGATTCTAACCTGATGACTATGGCACCACACGGAAAGTATACCCTTTCAAACAAACAAAAAGAAAAAGATTTTTTCAAATTGGCCCAGACGTCTTCGAGTAATCGGGGAACAAACATAAACAAGCACGCAAAAATTACATCATCTAAGTAAGCAAAAATGCTCCTTAAATAAAAAAAAACTACTGCGACGAACTTAATTAATGTTTCGAGGGACCAAATGGCATGTATACNCATAAACAAGCACGCAAAAATTACATCATCTAAGTAAGCAAAAATGCTCCTTAAATAAAAAAAAAACTACTGCGACGAACTTAATTAATGTTTCACGGGACCAAATGGCATGTATAGCGCATCGAACTAAAAGAATCACAGAAATCGGACCAGAAACCTCGGAGTAATAGGTGTATACTTATACATAAAAAATATATACAGTAGAGTCAACCGAAGAACCTCCCCCTTTTTGGAAGTCGGTTAATAAATTGGTCCACTAAAACTGTGTAACCCACAATCAATAATATTATTGTTTTAGAAAAAGTTGTATGGAAATGGTTTGGGCATGTGGTGTGGAAAAACGAGGAAAATATTGCGAGGAAAGGTTTGAGTATGAATGTCTGGCTTTAAGAGTAGGGGAAGACCAAAAAAACATGCATGGTTTTTGTGAATGTCTCGAAAGGGGTGATTACTGAGATATCAACTAACAGAGAAGTACAGAAAAAGAAGACATGTTGTGCCGAAACCAAATAATTGGGATGAGAACAAGAGTGAAATGGAAATGTTTACCTACATTGTGTGCACACGTGCTAAAAAAACATTGATTTATTTCTTTCTTTATTATAATGCGCGAGATGTCATGCAACTAAAATGTACTGCGCAACTGTGAAACTTTACATCATTCGAAAATGGAATGTGATTATTAAAGGTTTTGGAGCATAACTTTTTTAATAACAGCCAACAGCGATGAATGAAACTTTTTGGAACACACTAGCTACAGACACATTCTTGTTTGGAGTAAAACATTCTATATACAAAATTGCTAGTCTGTGGACATTCAGAGGATGAAACTGGCTGAT
>NDFZ01000992.1:0-12465 GCA_002192655.3 Mamestra configurata | reverse complement strand
ATATATCGATTCGACCTTCTCGGCAAGTTTCGAGTGAGGTAGTTAATACTACAATAAAATTATAAGCTCCACTTAATCGAGATCGCACCTGTTTCAATTATTCCATTTTCCAGGTGCGTGGACACTTGAGACACAAAACTACACCAATTTACATCACAATATCCACTAGGAATCAATTTACGAATAATTAAAACAGTCGCTAAACTTCACTCGACAAAATCCCGCCAAAACGCTAGACTTATGAACTTTGACCAAGGCTCAAGTTAGTCAAAGGCTGTAGACTAAAATGTCATTCAAACTTTTTAACCATACGTTTACTTGAAACACTATTTTTTTTTTTGTTTTTTATAATGTTCAAAATATATCGCAGAGTATCAAATATACATGCTAAAAACCACAGAAAAAATTAAAAGAAAAAAAAAAAGAAGACATTAGCAGATTCTTAACTCAATTTTTCTGTAGAGAATTTGAATTTAAAATCTGCATATCAGTATTTAAACAAATTTTTTTTATTAACTAATTTTATTGAATAAGCCTGTTAATTAATTGTATGTAAGGGCCTTGACCAAATAACATTTCGATAGCGAATATCAATCCTTATATATTTAGGTATTTTTTAAAAACAACGCTGATACACTTTTTCTGTAGCCTCAGGATCCGCCAAGAATCGTTAAAAACGCCACAATGTCACTTGTTAATTCTATTTCCAATACCAAACCTCAAATACCTAGTGAGGTTACTTCAGATCCCGGGATATTTTTTTAATTCAGAACAAGAAAATGTTGAGCACCTCTGGCAAGCTTAAGACAAGTACATAGATCTTTGTGCCCGATAAGTCTCAACTCTCGAGATAAGGATCCGAACACATTCGTCCGGTAGCCCGTCTTCCTTGGCGTGACAACTGACTGTACATTGTAGTTACTCGCTTTTGTCATTTGTGTTTTTTTGACGGAAGAAGTTTCCTTTGTCGACCTTTTTGTTGGTAACTTTTTGGTTCCTTGACCTCTATGGTCCCTTGGCGGCTGTCAAGGACCACCGAGTTCCCAGTTTTTTGTACGGAACTTTATCATTGATCTGATAATGATTTACTTACGATATTTTGAGATTGATGGATTCCATAGATGAGTTTTTTCATAGAATAAACTTTATCATGATTTCTGAATTAAGCGAAGTTTAGCATTTCTAAAACTGTAATTTAGCCTTTTGGGTACATCACCAGTGGCCAGGGATGCGGAGGAATTTTTCGACGCCATATTTTTGAATAATTTTAGTTTGTGAAGTTTTTTTTTTCATATTATATTTATTTATTGCGTTCCACAAGGTAAAATAAGATGTTTACAAAGCTTAGAGCTAAGAGCCGTTGTAGACCCTGTAAGGGCACAGCAAAAAATATTGTTACTACTAACTAATTTCTAAAGTTAAAAATATTGAAATAAAACAAAAATAAATTTATACATGGAAACAAACATTCTGATAAAAAGTCAAAAAGTTATATCTAACATAAATAATAATTCAATCAATATTTAAGATAACATTTTTTTTTTTTTTATTATGCTTTTTTATATTTAAGTGTATTTGTGGTAATAATTAGTTGTACATAAATAGATTCATAGCACCTTAAAATTTGTCAATTAATGTATTTTGGCAAAAATCTGTCTCAGTTCCCACTCTTAGATGTTCGAAAATTCACAACAAAACAACAGGCATTGCACCCCGAGCTTCCGGGTGGACAATCTAATAAGAAAATTACTAGCCCTATGCGTAACAGTCGTACCTACAGTTAATAGCGAAGTTAATATTAATGTTATTACTTAGTACTTGTTCAATTTAATGTGTTTAGAAAGCGAATAGATGGAGCCACTAATCACTGGGAGCATGCTCTTCTGAACGAAGATCTTTGCAATATAATATTAAGACACTACCTGATAATACTCATTTATATCGGGGAATCGCAATCGCAACGCGGCTTACGGGTAGTGCGATTTAGTAGAAATCGTCACGTTACGAAATGCCGTATGCTGTGTGTATGCGTGTGTGTATCGAGCACACGAGCAAGTGAGTGTGCAGTCGGGTGCGCAACTCTCTCCCTCTCTCTCTCTCTGTCCCTGTTTCTTTTTATAATATAACCTCAATACGGTTGTACAGACCCATGTAAATTTCGGGAAAACATATCTGTTATGGAACTTCGTTTCTAACACTCAATCTTCTTCTCATGCGACTCAAAATATATGACAGTATCCTGGGGATCAGTCTCTCGGACCGAGTGAGGAACGCATACTGCGCTCCAAAACAAAAATCATGGACGTTGCCCAGAAGGCCGCTTAGTTTTAGTGGGACTGTACCGGACATGTCTGCCGCATGTCAGACGTGAAATGGGCAAAAAGAACCACCGAATGGCTCTCATTAAATTCCAAAAGACATCGCGGCAGACCAAGGTGAAAATGGTGGGACGAGCTCGACTCCTATCGAAAGGACTGGCCTGACATAGCAAATGTCAGAGTTGTGTGGAAAAAGGAGAGGGAGGCCTTTGCCCAGTAGTGGGACAAATTAGGCTGGAGTGAGTGAAACTTGGGAGGAGTGAGCATGAAGTGAACTGTCAATTCATCTTGTTTGACAGCTTACTTCATGTTCACTTCACCTAAGTTTCCACGGCGATAGGTTTACAGCCGGTCGATTCTGTCGACATTTCATCGTGTACACAGGTGGAGTGAACGACAAGTGAGCCGTCATTGCATCTTGTTTGTATGGTATTACAGCTCACTTGTCGTAAGTTTTCACTTCGACATGTTTACAGAATCGCACTGCAAAACTAAGGTCGAGTCAACAAAGCATTAAAAACACCGGAAAAGCATTTCACCCTTACAAAACATTGCTCCAACGTCTAGCGGCCCTAGAACTCATAAAGCTGTACACGGAAAGGTCTTTTATACAATTTACTTTCTTATTCAAATGAACTAACTCCATTAAACAGTATATTACTTGTCACATCAAGTTACCCGAGACTTTCAAAAATTCCCAATCAACCTTAAATTTAATGCGTTAGCGATAAAGTTGAAAATCTATTAAAGAAATTTGACAGATTGGTGTAACTTGATGCGCTGGCGTCTACCACAGTGATATTTTTACCGTGGTTGTGCAATACCAGCCGGAAAATTCTAGAAAAAATCTCACCATGGAAGCTGACGTGAACTGTCATTCCAATTCATGACATCCCTTAACTCAGGGATTAAGTCAAAGTCAAAGTCAAAGCATTTATTTCAAATAAACCAGTATCAAGTACTTTTGAATTGTCAAAGTCAGTCCGTCAAAAACATGAAGCTATTGGCACGTTCCAAAGCGTAGATCTCTATGGAGAAGAACGTGCAAGAAACTCCACGGACACTCTTTTAAATCATTTTATGTTTACAATAATCCTGGTTACATTAACCTTGTTGCTTCTATATATGAGAGCAATGTAAAGAAAGAAAACACAATGTTTGGTATCAAATATTAAAATCAGGCAGTGGCAACTAAGGGATGACCAGTCGCTACTGACGGCGCCCGTTCACGAACATGACGCGTGCATCAGCACCATTCAGCGCAACCATTTTGAAGGGAACTGAATGATGCGATACACGCGCCACCATCAGCGAGACAATGGAGTGAGCATGACACATCCTCAACAAACTCCATTAAACAAGGTACGGCAAACTTCGTGTTAATTATTATTTATCCCCGCCTATTTTCTTTATTAGGTACTCTTCCGTAGCAAACCCCACTAAAAAGTTGTTTAGGATGCGAATAAATAAATGTTAGGTATTTATTGTGGATAGTCGAGTTTCTTCTACAGCTCTAATAATAATAATTGCTCTAAGAAAAGTTGAAAGCTAAGCTAAGATTCCACAATAACTTACACATCCGGCTTGCACTGCAGAAAAAAGAAAAAAATCACGTCATCCGTTTTCTGTCAGATTACTTGGGACGATTGGTCGACAGTGGAAACGTAGGTAGCACATTGCAAGACGATGACAAAAGCCAATTGGTTACGTAATATAAGGATACTCCACAATCACCACGGAGAGAAAGAAACGTCACAAAAAAACAAAACACGTCCGATAACTTTATAAACAACTAGCTGACGCCCGCGGCTCCGCCCGCGTTAATATCGAAAATTATCCCAAGGGAACATACTCCCAGAATAAAAACTGTATGTCCTTTCCCGGGACTCAAACAATCTCTATACCAAATTAACACACACTCACAAACTTTCGCCTTATAATATTAGTGTGATTATCCGAAGTGACCGAAAAATTGTTTGACGAGCAGTCTCAAGGTGTTTCCACACAAATCGATCGATCGTCGATCGATGGTGGAATGTATTAGTCAACGTCGATCGTTAGTTTCTACTAAACCAATCGAACAATCATCGATCGATGGCAGAATGAATTAGTCGACGTCGATCAATAACTACTACTTCTTTCTTCGGTCAGCCAAAGCTACCACACCAATCGATCAACGTCGATCGATGGCATCGATCGGCGATCGATGAATTATTAATCGCCCGGTATCCGTCGATCAGCCAAAGCTAAAACACCAATCGATAACGTCGATCGATGGCATCGATCGATTGGTGTAGTGACACTCAGATTCACTATCAACTTTGCTGACTGAGCATATGTTTTTACTATAAAATGTCACACTATGTATAGTTATACAGTATGACGAGACTGTGTTAGCAAGTTAAAACCTAAAGCTCTCTCGCCACAATATTGTATTACCTGAGATAAGGGCCCAGCTGTAGAACATTCTTTCTCATGAATCACACACATTTTCTGCGTCAGTAACTTAGTAGGTGCCAAAACATCTCAGATCACCATCTTAATGAAAACAGTAAACTGTGCAGCCTTACCGTTACAACCTTCTAACCCAAATGCAGGAAAGGGCTCAAGTTTGCTCTGCCTCTAATGTAATGAAATCTTCATAAACATCTTTAATTGCTATTAATTGCATTTCTCCGTCCATTTTATTTGTTTAATTACGGGTAGTTTCATAATTACTGCATGTGATGGCATACGGTTAGCAAAGCTTTTAGGTTAATTACCTAAGTACACAGGTACAAGAAGGTTTTGCCGTAAACACAGATATTTACACTACTGCTTAGAGTTTCTTGGTAAATTGAATTGAGAAATGTCGCTAATAATCCTACTAATATTATAAACGCGAAAGTTTGTAAGGATGGATGGATGGATGTTTGTAACTCTTTCACGTCAGAACAGCTGAACGGATCTCGATGAAATTTGGCACAGATGTAGATTATAGCNGATGGATGTTTGTAACTCTTTCACGTCAGAACGGCTGAACGGATCTCGATGAAATTTGGCACAGATGTAGATTATAGCCTACTAATAACACATAGGATACTTTTCATTCCGGGAATATGTTCCCTTGGGATAATTTTCGACATAAACGCGGGCGGAGCCGCGGGCGGTAGCTTGTCCTACTATAATATTATCGTCATATCTAACTCGTATTAATTAATTGATATCATTTAATGAATTCCTATGAAACTCTGTATGTATTTGTTTTAAGCGTATACTCCTCACCTCGCGGTATTTCATAAGTAAACTGGCATTACCTTATTCTTGGAACCTTAGTCATCATATCAGCCGAAAGACGTCCACTGCTGGACATAGGCCTCAAGTGTCGCCACAACAACCGGTCCTGTGCGCCTCTTATCCATCGGCTATATGCAACCCTCACCAGGTCATCGGTCCACCTTGTCGGAGGCCTTCCAACGCTATGTCTTTCGGTACGCGGTCGCCACTCTAGAACTTGTCGGCCCCATCGAACATCTGTACCGCGAGCAATGTGTCTTGCCCACTGCCACTTCAGTTTGGCNGGTCCACCTTGTCGGAGGCCTTCCAACGCTATGTCTTTCGGTACGCGGTCGCCACTCTAGAACTTTTCGGCCCCATCGACCATCTGTTCTGCCCACTGCCACTTCAGTTTGGAGATCCTTCGGGCTATGTCGCTAACCTTGATTCTCTTGCGGATATCATCATTCCTAACTCGATCACGCAAGGAAACTCCGAGCAATGCGAGGGCATTGCTCGGAGTTTCCTTGCGTGATCCTTGCATCATCAGAAGGCCTAAAGTTACTAAGAGGGCAATGGAGAGGTCCATTGCCCTCTTAGTAACTTTAGGCCTTCTGATGATGTCCATTTTGAGCGACCACGTTCCGGGTTCCATAAGTCATCACTGGCAACACGCACTGATCATANGTCCATTGCCCTCTTAGTAACTTTAGGCCTTCTGATGATGTCCATTTTGAGCGACCACGTTCCGGTTCCATAAGTCATCACTGGCTGAAGGTACGAACGAAGTACGAACTGACTTTCGTCTTGAAACACTGTTATATGTGAGACGAGAAGATACCACCAGACTCGCCCAGCCAAGTCGGATTCGACGGTTGGTCTCTTGGAACCTTAGTATGCAAACACGAAATACCTAGGTCTAAAAAAATTGTTTATATTTTTTTTTAAACAGAGACTTTTAAGAAGGGAGTTTCGAGGGACAGAGAGAGTTATTTTAAGTTTCCTATATTTAGTGTAAAACTCTTTTTCTTTCCAAGAATCAGGGGCCCTACTATGAAGTCTTAAAACGATCATGATTCCGCTCTAAGAAAGAGACGGAGCTATACATAGTGAATAGCACTATCCCTTTTACATCATCGGAATTGGATAGCATGAGCACGTCATAGTAGGTCGGCAGGACTTGCCAGTTGTTTGACTCGCTTTGGATGGTCGCGAGTCCAACTCGCACTTGGTTTGTCATAACTTTTCCAACGTTTCGGCAACCACAAATGCACATAAAGTAAACTCGACGAAACGAGGCAATAAAATCTCATTGTGATCGATTTTATATCTCGATGCGATCGCAGATTGATATCAATTAACAACCTCGTTGCCATAGCAACTATGTTTACGAACAACACTAATAAAGTCTCCATCGCTTTCCTCTTCAATAAATTATGAACCTTAACTCATATAGTGTACAACTCAAAACAGATTGCATCCAAAAAATAAACGATACAAATATTTTTGTCCGCATTTAAACTATTGTAATTCCTAAAACGTTGAGTATAAAGACTAAATTCACTTGTGACAAAATTTTAATAGTAAACTTGAGGACAGTGCGTGTTTTGTAACTATAAGATTCAGTTTAACGGTATCTGATGTTGCATTTTATAGCCCAAAAGGGTCAAGTGACAACCCTACAGGCTTTTGAATCGTTAAAACGCTGTATTTCTATGAACCCTCTTAGGGGTGTTAGCGTGAGGATACAACGTTGAAGTGAAATAACAAATACAAAACATTATCTCTGGGTTTGATCTAATTGCCACTTTTCTTCCGTCTTTTTATGTTTGTTTAATAGAATTGCTTAGGGTTGGTGAGTATATTCATTTGTTTCATGAATAAAACACAAGCGATGGCGGGTTGAGATAATGTAGGAATGTCAACGAAATAGCGCCGGTCAACAACCTGCAATTTGACGATGAAAACTATAAGTACACTTTCTTTTTGTTTTCTTTCACCATCTTATATCTCTAGTTACTTTTTCAAGCGACAATTGTAGCGACATGTAGGTATATAACAAATTGTCAGACGCGTTTTATAAATTTTCAACAACCAAAACAATCACATCAATTGACTTGAATAAATATATGTAGATTTACGAAAATAATCTAATACGAGACTTTCCTGCTGGAACTTATGTTAATATCTTGCATTCCTTCAAAAACTACAAACAAATTCACATATAAATGAACACAACTAGTCTATTGTGTAAATTTTTCACGTCGGTAACTAAGGGGAAGTGAACTGTCATTCGACATGAAGGTATGGATTGACAGCTCACTTCACCTGAGTTTTCACCGTTAGATGTTTACAATACCTACCTAGTGTTATTCCGTAACATTAGCAACGTGAAAACTAAGTTGAAGTAAACATGAAGTGAGCTGTCAATACATCCAATTAAGGTTGTATGACAGTTCAATTCAAGCTCAAACCACGTAAGTATTCACGGTGACATTTCAAAATAAACTGGATGAATAACACTGCTGAAGACTTTTCCGTTCGTCTGCCACGTAGTACCAACATTACAAATCATAATAAGACCTTGTTAGTTGGTACTGGTTTCGCCAATCTGAATCTAATCCCTTATTATTACCGTTCAGTTTATTATTATGAGAGTGAATCATTCGTTCCAGTGATACCTATGCGCTGTTATGTAGGTCGGGAGAGTATTCCTATGCGTTTTGTTTGGCCGTAATTATTTGTCTCGTGTCCAAGTAATGAGTTTACAGCGGGAGGTTCGGTTATTTATGGGAAGTTTAATTTATGGGGATGACTGGGATTAAGTAAGTCTGCAGAGGTTTAATTTAATGCAATTAAAGATGTACGTAGCGTTTAGAAATGTTACTAACCGTTTAATTGTACTTTCAACTGTAACTTTGTGTTGAATGCAAGTCTTAAAGTTGTGCTCAAACATATAAAACCCAAACAAATAATGTTAGTAAAAATTAGACTCTTGGCCAGGTATACCAAACAAGTGACAATCACAAGTAACTAATTTTCTCTTTCTCGCCCAATTTGGCTTCATACTTACATATAGCTGTTTCGGAGACGGTATACTCTTGCTTATCCATTCTGGTTATCCCATCTCCAACCAGCCACTGACGGTACTTGTTAGAACTCTTTTGCTCAATATAATTTTCAATTTGCTCCGCATGCAGGTATCTAGGACATTTTTACCTGCCGGCCACAAAAGAAGGCAAAACTCTTTCGTAGATAGAACCATAAAAAATACTTGTATCAAAACCTAATCGCCAAAATGCGGCAAGCAGGCATATGCAGTTGGGCATAGTGACGGACGGTCGTTTTGAGGGACTGTCTTTATGAAAAATTTGACGTTCGAAAACTGCTAGCTCTCAGCCTAATTTGAATAAATGACTTTTGACTGTGATTGTACCAGAATAAATGCCATCGTGAGAAAGTGCCAGAGTATGTCACCATTAAATAGAATGTCTTCAGACATAGCTTAGCCGTTTCATAGTTTTTATTTTTCTTTTTAATTTTTAGTTAAGTTAACATTATTATAAGTTATTTTGTGCATCTTTTCTGGCGGAATATACATTTTTTTTTTGCAAAACCTACATCTTGTGTCTTGGACCACAGTAAAACAATAAAACATGTGAGATAAGTATGGTAACATTTTCTATGATTTACCATCCAGTTTAAAAAGTTGTATGTAAGAAAATAAACATTATTGTGCAACATATAAGATATTATTTATATTTATGTACGCAATAATATATTATTATGACTATTTAGATACGAGATTGAAATTTTATATTTTTACATTTCTTGCTTATTTATATTGCTTGATAAAGCTATGTAGCGGTCTGATTTAATTTTATGGTTTTCACACAAAAGACTATGTTTAAAATGTTTAGCATATTTTGGAGTAAATTGATACATTTACATGAAAATTGAATTTATTCTTCGTATAGATTGGTGTTCAAAATATATTTAAGAACCATTTGAAGAACTACCCGCCTCATTGGTCTAGTAAAGTGGTTCCGAAGCTCTCCCCGCAACTTTCGTTAGGTCATCCATGGTTTAGTGGAGGCAATCGCTGAGGGTACGGTCCAAACTTCATTTTCCAAAGTGCAAAATGTTCTTGGAGTGAAGTTTTACTCTATTTCTCTAAGGCTTGCACTGACTGGACAGGTCCACTCAAATCTGTGTGGTTCTTTCCTCGAAAGACCATTTCAGACACTGATCTGCATGGTCCTCATATACCGTATTGTGAATGTGAGGACCATGTAGATCGCTATAGGTATTAGGGGTTCATTTCATGTTACTTTGGCAGTTTGACTTTTTTATGCGGCCTACCCAAATGTCTTTTGCTATTGTTCGTCAAATCGTTGAGCTCCTTAAAGTTCTAAGTTTCNTTCGGAGACGGTATACTCTTGCTTATCCATTCTGGTTATCCCATCTCCAACCAGCCACTGACGGTACTTGTTAGAACTCTTTTGCTCAATATAATTTTCAATTTGCTCCGCATGCAGGTATCTAGGACATTTTTACCTGCCGGCCACAAAAGAAGGCAAAACTCTTTCGTAGATAGAACCATAAAAAATACTTGTATCAAAACCTAATCGCCAAAATGCGGCAAGCAGGCATATGCAGTTGGGCATAGTGACGGACGGTCGTTTTGAGGGACTGTCTTTATGAAAAATTTGACGTTCGAAAACTGCTAGCTCTCAGCCTAATTTGAATAAATGACTTTTGACTGTGATTGTACCAGAATAAATGCCATCGTGAGAAAGTGCCAGAGTATGTCACCATTAAATAGAATGTCTTCAGACATAGCTTAGCCGTTTCATAGTTTTTATTTTTCTTTTTAATTTTTAGTTACGTTACATTATTATAAGTTATTTTGTGCATCTTTTCTGGCGGAATATACATTTTTTTTTTTGCAAAACCTACATCTTGTGTCTTGGACCACAATAAAACAATAAAACATGTGAGATAAGTATGGTAACATTTTCTATGATTTACCATCCAGTTTAAAAAGTTGTATGTAAGGAAATAAACATTATTGTGCAACATATAAGATATTATTTATATTTATGTACGCAATAATATATTATTATGACTATTTAGATACGAGATTGAAATTTTATATTTTTACATTTCTTGCTTATTTATATTGCTTGATAAAGCTATGTAGCGGTCTGATTTAATTTTATGGTTTTCACACAAAAGACTGTTTAAAATGTTTAGCATATTTTGGAGTAAATTGATACATTTACATGAAAATTGAATTTATTCTTCGTATAGATTGGTGCTCAAAATATATTTAAGAACCATTTGAAGAACTACCCGCCTCATTGGTCTAGTAAAGTGGTTCCGAAACTCTCCCCGCAACTTTCGTTAGGTCATCCATGGTTTAGTGGAGGCAATCGCTGAGGGTACGGTCCAAACTTCATTTTCCAAAGTGCAAAATGTTCTTGGAGTGAAGTTTTACTCTATTTCTCTAAGGCTTGCACTGGCTGGACAGGTCCACTCAAATCTGTGTGGTTCTTTCCTCAAAAGACCATTTCAGACACTGATCTGAATGGTCCTCATAAACCGTATTGTGAATGTGAGGACCATGTAGATCGCAATAGGTATTAGGGGTTCATTTCATGTTACTTTGGCAGTTTGACATTTTTATGCGGCCTACCCAAATGTCCTTACTTTGCTATTGTTCGTCAAATCGTTGAGCTCCTTAAAGTTCTAAGTTTGAGCTGCACGATAACTGACAAATGCTTGCACTGTCTGGACAGGTCCACTCAAATCTGTGTGGCACTTTCCTCAAAAGACCACTTCAGATATTAACCTACATGGTTCTCATATGATTTAATCAGTACGATTGTATGGACTTTTAAAGAGACTTTGACCTCTGAGTTTGTTTCGGTGTTTCTTCTCAGGGTAGTCAGCTAGGAAACACCGGCCTCATCTAGTTTAAAAATGACTAAAAAAGATTGACGTGTAAAAGTGTTAAAATAAATATCATTTATCATTTTCTTTTATTAATAGCATTAGGAACGACAGCATAAGGAACGAACCATGCCTAAGGATCTCCTATTCCAACTCCGTCTGGGAATACCCAAAAAATCGTGCGATTTTATCGAATAGGTACTCTTTCATTTTATCATTTCAATATGATTCATTGCATGTTTTACGTTGTCAAGCAGACGATTTTTAAACATCTAATATAATAAAACTATTAACTAAAGAGTTGGTTTGTTTGAACGCGAATCTCTGGAACTACCAGTCGGATTTGGAAAAATGTTTTTGTATATGATAATATAATATATTATATTATTATTTATAATAATATTTATAATAATATCTTGGGACAACTCACACACGGTCATCCGATCCCAAACTAGGCAGACCCTGTGCTATGGCAACCAGACAACTGATAAACATACTTATATATTTCTAAATACGTACATATTATAGACAAATTACACCCAGACACAGAACAAATGATCATGCTCATCACACAAAGATTTGTCCTGGGTGGGAATCGAACCCACGACCTCCGGTTTAGCAGTCAGGGTCACTAACCACTAGACCAACAGGCCAGTCAAATGATAGCCACATTCATGAGGAAGGCTATAGACTATACGGGAGCGGGGAAAGATATGCGCATACGAAGTCGCTGGCAAAGTCTAGTATTCAATGAAGCAATAGAACTAGAATTTCTTTCGATTGTAAAATAATGCGATTTTGTGAGTTAAATACGCAATTGGGGTGCTGGAATTGGAGTGTTGGGGGTCTAGGACAGAAGCAGAAGCTCTATCAAAATGCACATCTAAGGTACTACAACAGCGCGAGGGAAAGGCAAGGCCTTCGCCCCAACCGCCGC